>NJDD01000446.1:170745-195312 GCA_002245505.1 Calephelis nemesis
CGAAATATTTACTTTCATAATTTTCGATAGAGGATATAATATAAAAACAAATTATTTTCTAATTTATTATCAAAGCACTTGTAAACAACAAAATGGTGTCTACTTTAGTATTTTTATTTTTCGTTCTAGTCACCACGAGCCAGGTAATTTCTTACGACCTTTTTAGCCAGCTTTCTGATCCTTTTCTCACCTACTTTTACATAATTTAGCTTTTACTGGAAAATTTTACTAATGTTTACAATTAAAAAATTAGATAGTTTACTATGTTGTTTTACAATACAGTTTCTTTTAATTCTTTGTCATTTAGTTGTAATACAGTTTCTTTTAATTCTTTGTCATTTTACCATGTCACCGAAAAAAGAAATAATGTTTATAGTAAAAACTTTAATACTCAAAACTGCAAATACTTAGTAACTTATAATATAGTTACTGTCTGGAGAAGGTCTATATAAAAAAAAACTGTTAAAATTGAAAGGAAAATAGCGAAAATAATACATCTTTTTTCCATATGCAAAATATTAGTAATGTCAAGCGACAAGAAGTTCGCCGGGTTGGCTAATATTAAATGAAAATCGATCAAGTAAGAACGGAGATATTTTAGTTTAAAAAGAAATTGTTGTGGTATACCTAAGTTCGTGCGGACTTAGTACCAAGAAAAGTCTATTATCCCTAACGAATACTAAGTATAGGTACTTATTCATTACGAGAAAAAAAAACTTCTATCCGCGCCAACATGAACTTAGCCAAAACATCTAGGTAAAGCAAGAGTTGAATAAATACTCAGGTATTATGAAACTCTATGTTCATCACTATCGCTTCAGTTGTTGAGGCTTAAGGCTTGGGCCTCAATAAAACCTGGGTCTCGTCGATAAAAGTTAGTGTTAGGTATGTATGCCAACCGCTTCAAAATTAAGATGGTGTAGGAAAAAAATAATTTCCTCGGTGGTTTCAGAGCTTAAACGCACAATGTATTGGAGCACTCGGAGTACCTCGAGCAGCTTCAATAGGAGCACCCTATGGAGAAGTTTTTGCTCTTGGTCCCGCCACACTTGCTGCTTCTGGTGGAGGGAATTTCGTCATTACCAGCATATCACCCATAGCCCCTACAGGAGTATACGTTACATCAGAGGGTGTATTTGAAGGTCCCGTAGCGGTGGTTGGTAAGATACCTTTCTTAGGCGCTGTGGCTTTGGAAGGTCAACTTCCTACCCTTGGAATCGGAGCTGTTTCTTATGGATGTGGAAATGGTAATATAGCTATTACTAATGAAGGGGTAGCAGGCCCTGGATATGGTTATCCTGAACCATATAGTTGTAGTGGTTATGGATATGGAGGGTATCCCTACGGATTATATTAGGCATAAATTATTTATTCTTGAAGATAATATGGCACAGCTTTTGTTGTTCTATGCTTTTCCAAAAATCGTCTATCGCTTTGTATTTTTTTCCATTATTTCAATACTTACAAATTTCCTCCCTCTCTTATTTTAACTAAAACTACTTTCTTGCTCTGTTCAATTTTTCGTATTATGCTTCTGTTTCCTTTATATTTTTGTGGAATATTTTTAAATCCTAAGATTTAAGCTGTTGTAAAGTGAGGTCTTTTATTCTTCTGGATGATGAATGTTTCTATCACAATCACTTGGCTTTTGGGTGGTATGTTGTTACTGTTGCTATTGTATCAAATGATGCTATAATAAGTGAAAAGCATTATTTACAGACATGTGACTGTGTTACAAGTAAATTTCTTCTAACATTAACACTTTTTAAATGTACGCCTGTCACTTTAGCACTACAATTTTTTGTTTGTGTCTTTTTATTACCTACCCAAGAGTTGTCAAAGTTTTGCTTCTTTATTTAGACGATCATTATTATAGGCGTAGACTCTCGCTTTGCCCTTTACATTCCGCCACGTATAATCGAAATCAAAATAATGTTATCGTCGCTGTCGCTTAGCGGTTCGGTGTTGAATCTCGGGTCGTGCAACTAAAAATGTGTCTTTTTAAAAAATTTATAATAAAAAGACTAGGATTGGATAAGTATCTAGTGTGCGATAGGATTGCCACCTATTACATTATGGAACTTACTGTCTTCTGCTAATCGTGGGTGCCCTGGTTGTACCTCTACTAGCCTGTTCAGAGATAAAAACGTGAAGATAATTTTTGTATTCCGTCAATTGCTCAAAAATGGTTTTTTGCCTTCATTAAGCTCTTCATCCTTGTCATTTGATCCTCAAGTCAGGCGCTTGAATCCACTGACTACTTTTAATATTTCCTTCTTCATTGGTGAATGGTGAGACCATTTTGAACATTCCCGATACGTATTTTTATTTTAGTACTTGCCCTGTGCTTGGGATAATATTCTATAAATTTTAAAGAAAGAAAAATTTCGCCGCGTTAACGGGTTAGAAAGGAATTAAAAATTTCGCCACGGGACTTGAATCCTCAGTAGCTCAATTGGTTAGAGCATTCGTCGGCTTGAGACGAAAGGTTACAGGTTCAAATCCTGTCTGGGGCGAATTTTTTTCTTTCTTTAAAATTTATAGAATACCTGATAAGTTTTCACAATCGATTGCCGATTCTGGAGACGATCTATTTTACCTGTTCCTGTCGATTTATATGAATTGGTTAAACCTAGTCTAGATTTTCACAGTACCATGTATCTGTGACCTCTTTAGTAATTCAACTCCAAAATTTACTTCCCCACATAATTTATTGCTTTCTCTCTCTGATTTTTCTTTTAATTTACAAATCGCTTATAATATTTATTTGTTATTTTTACATTAGTTTTGGATTTGTACTAATAAGATAAAATTTTTATTGTTAACATTATAAAATAAAGTTTTTTTAATTATTAAATTATTTTGTGTTGTTTATATCCTATATCACTAAGTAAATAAAATGGTATGAGCAAATTATTTTTTATAAAAAAATAATGCTTATGATATCTTTCAATACATATATGTGTTTGTTTAAAAGTAAAAATTAACCACCCAAATAATTTAAGCTACCAATATTCTTTGGGAATTGTAACACTTTTTCTTATTAAAAGGTAAACAACATAGTGAGTCTAGAAAACGTTTCTTCTAAAACTTATGTTTATTAGTCTCTTTAGGAGCAGTATAACTGTGCCTTGTTTATCAAAAGTTTCAAACTTCAAACTTCAAAACCTTCCTCTTGTAAGTGCAGTTTTACGAAAAAAAGCGTTAATCCAAATATGTAATTTAGATAACTTTTATATAATTAATTACAAGCTACGAGTGATACCACTTGCATTATGTCTGCCACCATAACAACACTGTCATGTTCCGCTTAGGAGGGTAAGGTAACCGGTAGATTTTGCAAAAAAGGCCGAGCACCCTGCCAACAGAATACATCATACCTAGATGTTTATAATGTCTATACATCAGGATTATCTCTTACCATCACAAAAGCTGTGTGCTTGTTTGCTTGTTTGCTGTCTTATAATCGGTAGTCTTGTTTGTTAGGAGTCGATTAAAACCCACAAAGTTGAGTCGAAGAAGACCTTTAAATATATTACAAGAGATATCACCTGCAGTTTGTGATTCACATAAAAAATATAATTTTGATTAACACCTTTTTTAACACTAATTTATAAAAGGAAACGCTTGTAATGCAAGGCGGCCTATCAAATACACGTCTGTTCACTAAGCTTGTTATTGGTACAATAAATTGATACGCTTGCTCGACTACATACTTGTAAATTATATAGCTATTGTTATAGGAACTGATATGTTATGTATTAAATAAAACAGTATAATTTATTCAACTTTTTATTTATTTACAAAATAACAACAAATATTTAACATGATATTTAACAAGAAAATATGCTGAATCCGGAACTGCACTCACAATTGTCGCTTACTGAATCCGTGTCTGAATTAACGTACGCTACCGCTCCGGCTCCAAGACTTGGTACTTCTCCTTCAAAAGCAATAGTACCAGCAAATGGTAGCAGTCCACCTACTACCACAGACCCTGCAATCTCATTTGTTGAACAGATTTCAACCCCTGTTGGAGCAATGGGAGAATCACTTCTTGTCTGGAAACCATTTCCATTTGATGCACCCAATACGCAAGGAGCATACTTTATAAGCTTAGGGAAACGAGCTTCCAAGGAGTTAGTAGATGATTTTGCTATAGACAACACATCGTTAAAAGAAACAGGAAGGGTTTTTGTAAATGGATCAGTTGTAGGGCAAATTGGACATAAAGGACTGGTTGTAAAAGTATTAGAAATTACAGGTGTAGTTGTAGGACGTGAACTAGGTGTTGACAGAGGAGTCCGTGTTAAAGTATCTGGATAGGGAATAGGTTGTTCTATTGGGCCAACTACTGAACAAGTGGGGCATGAATTTATGGGAGAAGGAGTGGTTAAGTCTGATAGAGAGGATGAATAAAAACCACTATCGTAGATATTCAAAGCAGGCGAGACATCAAAAGGTATCTCATAATATGATTCAGCAACATAGGGAATATATTGTTCTATTGGGTCAACCACTGAACAAGGGGGACATGAATTTATGGGGAAAGGAGTGGTTAAGTCTGATAGACAAGGCGAATAAGAATAAGAGCCAGTATCGTAGACATTTAAAGAAGGAGAAACGTACACAGGTATCTCGGGATAAATTGCTGAAGTTACTGGAGACATTGTGATGGGTCCAGCAAATTGAGTGGAACAATATTTAGGAATGTTATCGTTAATATAGCAAGTTGGTGAGTTACTACTAATGGTGCTAGTTAAAGATCCTGCACAATTTTCTTCATTGACAGTCGTTCCAAGAATAGTAGGAGTTGTAAGTATACACGGAGTCGTTGTTAAAACAGATCCATCACAACTGACGTCCTGCGTAGAAACTTCCACTATAAATGGAGTTGCAAAAGGAGAGGAAGACATTGGTGTAGGAGATTCATTGAAATTTTCATCTTGTGTAGGAACTTCAACTATTGATGGGGTTGTGATAGGATATGGAGTTATTGATTGAAGAGATTCATCACAAACCTCATTTTGCACTGGAAGTTCAATTATGGATGGAGCTGTAATTGGATAAGGAATAATTGGTATTGGTGATTCATTACAAAGAATATTTTGTACAGGAACTTCAACTATTGATGAAGTCAAAATAGGATAAGGAATAATTGGTACTGGTGATTCATTACAATTCACATTTTGGACAGGGACTTCAGTGATTGACGGTGTGGTTACAGCATTTGGAATTAGCGGAACAAGAGAATCGTCACACGTTATATTTTGGTTCGAGACTTCGACAATATAGCTAGAGGTTACGGCGTAAGGCACTACTGGTACTAAAGACTCATTGCAATTTAAGGCTTGAATAGGTACTTCCGTGATAGATGCACTTGTAACAACACATGGAGTTATTGGTGCAATTGATTCGTCGCAACTTACATTTTTTATCGGAATTTCAACAATAGATGGAATTGTGACAGGATATGGAGTTAAGGGCAACAGTGGTTCATCACTGCATACACTTTCAGTTAATACTTCAACAATCAATGGTGTTGTAATAGAATATGGAGTTATTGGTACAAGAGGGTCATCCTTGCTAATATTTTGGACAGGTACATTGACAATAGTGGGCGTAGTTACAGCAGATGGCTCCACAGGTTTAATTAGTGTATTACAACTTACATATAGGTTAGGAACTTCAACAATAGATGAAGTAGTAACAGGGCACGGTGATATAGGAGTAATTGAATCATTAACACTCACATTTTGGACAGAAACTTCAACAATAGATGAAGACGTTACTGGATAAGGAGCGATGGGTTCTAGTGGATCATTACAGCACAAATTTTGTACAGGTATTTCAGAAACACAAGGTGTTGTAACAGGATAAGTAACTTTTGTAAGAGATGCTGGACTACAGTCAACGCTATCAGTAGTAGTTTCTAATATGGGATTAGTTTCTATCGAGTATGGAGTTGTGGATTTAGGTGTTGTTAAATAAGGGAGGCTGTAATAATCAGTTTCACTATCAAATGTGTAGAGATCCTCACTCTGATCTGGTAAATAGTTAGATGTAACTGTATTTGTTGAAAGTGGATAACCAGGACTATTATAGAGGTAAAAATCATAAAGAGAATTTAGATATTCTGAAGTTGGTTCTGGTAGTTTATTAAGATTACAACAATCTGTAGAAGAATCAGGATAAGTTTGAACAGAATTTGGTGATGTTAATACATCAGAATCATAATAATAATAATTGTTAGGAGTAGGTTCAGTTGGATATGTAATTTCTAAATCTGATGGCAATAGATTGTTTGATTTTGGTTGTGATAAAATTGATAATATAAGACTAACAGGAGACGACAGTACTGGATATGGATTTACTGGGGTAATATAAGTCGATGAAGGTAAGTTACAATCACAAGTGAGTGATTGTTTATTTGTTATACTAGAAGAGTCTATCATGGCAATATTACTAACACTACCTACAGTAGCTGTTTGTACAGGATATGGGGTAATAGGAGTTATTGCCGGCGACGAAGGTAATGTACAATAAGCAGATATACCAAAGTTAGTATTATTAGTTTCAGGTAAAGATGAAGGTGGAGTTGTGGTTGGGATCTCAGTATTAGTATCACCTAGGGGGAAAATAGTTATTGAATAAGGATACCCTGGAGTTGTACCTGCTGATGTAGGCAAAATGTAAATATCACCTTCTGTGCTACGAGCATTTGCTAAAGGTGCAATTGTTGACGTATCTGGCAATAGAGTATTATTTGTATTCTCTACTGGGAAAGTTTTTACGGGGTATGGACTACCTAAAGTTTTACCTGGAGATGATGGTAGAATAAAAAAGTCACTTGAAATAGAAGTAGATTTAAATGGCAAAGTTTGTACAGGAGAACTATCATTATTGTTGCCGACAGTAGAAGTGTTTACAGGATAAGAATAATTGGGATTTGTACCTAATGACGTAGGTAATACAAAACAGTCACTACTAACATTAGAAGAATTTGGTATAAAAGCAGTTGTTGATGAATTTTGTGTGGAGGTATTATTGGTTTCATTTCCGACAGGGAAAGTTTGTACAGGATATAAATAGCCCGATGTTGTTGTTGATGTTGGCAGAATAAAACAGTCACTCGCAGTGGGAGGAGAATTAGATAATGAAGAATTATCTACTGTGTTAGGTATTGCAGTAACAGGACCATTAACGCTAATAACAGGGGAACTAATAATAGGATATAAATTTTCTGGAATTATACCTGATGATGTAGGTAGAACAAAACAGTCACGGGCAGTAGTAGTAGTAGTCGATTCAGAATTATCTGAATTATCAATAGTAACTATGGGGTAAGTTTCAACAGGATATGGACTTGCAGATACTGTATCAGTTGATACAGGCAATAGGAAACAGTCACTTGGTACAGAAATATTGGGTTTAAGAGATGTATCTGTTTTATTAGGGGTGTTAATAATTGTACTATTTTTAACAATGCCTACGGGGTAAGATTGCGTAGGATATGGAGTTGTGGGATCTATACCCGGTGCAGAAGGAAACACGCAACTGTCAGTCTTTACTAAAGAATTTGATGCTGAGGTAGATGGGGAAGTGGTACTGTTATCGTTATTTCCTATGGGACTACTTTGAACAGCATATGGAGTTATGGGAGTTAAATTAATAGATGAAGGTAATACAAAACAATCACATGTACCAACTAGAGTACTGTCATCAACAGTACTAATTAAGTTAGTTTGTGCAGGATATGGAATTGAAGGAACTGTACCCGGTGATGAAGGGAATGTAAAACAATTATTGACAACAGGATCATTGAATATCGAAGGTGTCGTTGTTGTATTAGTATCTCCAGCTGTAGTACTATTATTTATAGCACCTGCCGGATTGTCTTGTGCTGGGTATGGAACCGTAGAAGCTATACCTGGTGATGTAGGAAATACGTAACAGTCACGCGCAAGAAGTGAGTTTGATGGCGGGAGAGTATTTGTACTATTATTGATACTTCCTACAGGAGTATTTTGGATTGGAAATGGAGTTGTAGGAGGTATATATATAGATGAAGGTAATACAAAACAATCACATGGAGCAGAAGAACTAGGTATAGAAGTTGTAGTGGTTGTCGCAGTAGGAGCATTGGCAGTGCTGATATTAGGAATACCAATAGCATTAGTTTGAGCAGGATATGGAATTATAGGATTTATACTATTCGCTGCAGGAAACACAGAACAGTCACCCACTGTAAAGGGATCTGATTCTGATGTTGTGCTTTTTGATAAACCGCCAATCTGATTGTTTTGTACAGGATTTGGATTGATTGGAGTTATGGCAGACGTAGGTGATAATGCAGCACAGTTACAAAGACTAGTTGAAGAAACTGTTGTTGATGAATTATTTGTTGTTGAAACTAAATTAGGATTTGAAGGACAAGTTTTACACACAGGACAAGGATTAAAATTTTGAATTGGATTCCCAGAAGATCCAGTTACTAAATACAAGTTATTGGGATTTAACAACGAATAACAGGCGTTGTTGCCATCATTTGAAAGCAATTTGTCTATCAAATAAGACGCAGAAGGATATGACACATAAGGAGGGTTTGTTATTACACAAGGAGCATTTGTAATAGGCAATTCAAATATAGGAGAAGTTGTGACAGGGTATGGTGTTAAAGGAGTAACAGCATAGCAACCGTAAGGATTTGTGTTAGTTATAGTAGGACAACCAAAATTGTCGATACTAACAGG
Organism: Calephelis nemesis; assembly: GCA_002245505.1. Lineage (NCBI taxonomy): Eukaryota > Metazoa > Arthropoda > Insecta > Lepidoptera > Riodinidae > Calephelis > Calephelis nemesis. The sequence goes on from NJDD01000446.1 coordinate 179,499, forward strand.
AAGCTCGTAGACAGATGACGTCGTGATCGGATTCGGCTTGACGGGTGTCCCTAGAAAATTTGATGCAAATGTTTCCAGTCCAGGAGTAGCTCCGTTAAAATTTTCTGCATACGGTAATTTGTCCACCGGCGTTATTGTTCCAATTGAATCATACGATATTGGGTTCACCACCGACGGGTCTATTTCCGAGCATAGTGCATCGGTTTGTATATAGTTTCCTGGTTTATTTCCATTTAAACAATTGCAACCAGGTTGGGCTGATGTTATCTAAAAACAAATAAAATAATCAGTATTCACATTTGACAGGAATAAATGTGTATAGACCGGAAACTGCTTTGATGGTCCTATTTAGATTGAAATCCTAGTGCTATGGTCTATTATTACGTTAATAAAAATATATATCGTCAATTTTTTAACTAATTAATAATTGACAAGGAGACGAACTAAATAGATGTTACTGGTCCTTCCAAAACTGTGTGTTACATCTAATACAGATAACAAAACAAAAAAAAAGCGACTCAAACGACTTTTAGGTGAAAATGTTATGGTACATTTTCTACTTTCATTTACTCTATTATCGAATGAATTCTCCTGTTAAGGCCCCATACTTAGTCAGCCAGAAGAGCCATTCGCCGCACTCCCCTGTTCCATGATTACTATGAAATATTGCGCTCTAGAGTAAACGTCTTAAGCGATAAATGACTATTTTTGACACTATAAAAGTAATTTGAAAAAAAGTATAAAAACTGAAACACTTATCTTTTAGATATAGCACTTATCTATGTTTACGTTAAATCTGGTGTCGATATTTTCATAATTGAAGTAGACAGTTGGCTTTTTCTTTAAAAAAAAGGGTTAAATTTTTGATTTTATTCTATTGAGCAATTTGAAATTAATCGTGTTTTGGAAACACTAGTCTTATAAAGCATATTAATGTTAATCTTGTGTATTTTTGTCACCAAGATCCATGATTGCTTTGTATGAAAAAATATAAGCGGTATAATATATGACCCTTAAAAATATTCTATCCATTGGTGACGTAGAGATCGTCTAAGCTAAAATGACGCGCCCCACTACTTAACTAGTGTAGACAAAAATGTAGTTGTTTGAATAATATTAATAACGACATAATATATGTGGGTGAGTGTCATTTTTTTTAGAAAATTGCAATGTACTAGGTTACTTTAAAATGACCGGCTAATAATATTGCCAAATGTTGCAATTGCACGCTATGTCGTACCTTGTGTGAGTCATGACTTCACCAGCCTGCGAATGTGACTGCGGGCAGTGGGCATCAGTTTTATGCTTTGTTTACCTTGCATTTTGTATTTTGCGTAGGATAAAAATTATAAATATTTTTTTTAAAGTGTTATCGTTTCCGAATCGTTTCTCAAAATATAGCTGGTGATTTAAATGTCGTCCTGTATAAATCTACAGATTGGTCAACTGATCTCATGATGATACCCGCAATGCCCTCTGTTGGTGGAAATGTTTAAACTTTCTAAGAGGCTATTACTGCCAGGCTACATCAATTAATTACTTACGGTAAAATTTTTGTCAAATATTAAAAAAAGTTGGAAACAAAACTTGGGTTTCAGTTAGAATTAGAGTTATATTATTATTATAACTACTAACACAACAAGACTATTCATATATCATAATTATTAACTGATTAATGAGGTTTGAATGTAAGAAACATGAAAAAATGTGCTTTCATAACTGGTTACTGGTGCCTGTCGTTTACATTTCTGTTCGTATTTAGGTTTTGGTGTTTTACGTTTTAATTTAAAAAAAGTATCTTCACGCCCATATCCCCGAAGAGGTAGGCAGAGGCACAACCATGTTTTAATTATTTTAGTGAAAATATCTTTAGCGGCGTTGCGCACTTTTTTTGGAACGGATAAAAACTTCTAATCTCGCGTCAGGACACGTGACCTGATCGAAAATTCGTTAGACGGATAGAGAGTAAACAGCCGGCGCGCCTCTTTCTTTCTACGGCGCGGCAAAAATGTATGCCTGCGCCTGCTGTTTCGCTTAGACGGCGCAGAGCGATTGCGCGAATGTTCGTGTTGTCATTGTTGATATTCAAGTTTTCACTTCTGATGGCACTCCCGGAGTGCAACCTGTCGATTTTTTCGTAATTAAATATTTTTAAATAAGAAATTTAATATATTTTTAATTAAGAAATTAAACCTAGCACGAAAGTAGTAATATATTTAACATCCGAAGACGTACCTAAACTATTTATTATTTGAAGTTTATATGGCTCTTTACAAACAGTTACATACATAAGACTACAGTTACAAAAAAATGTAATATAACTGTGGCCGACTGAATTCTCTCCTACTAATAATAAAGTCTGTCTAGGCTACTAATAATAATTAACCACAGTAAAACTGCAATAACCGATAATTATTTCATTGGGTATTACGTCACTATTTGATAATTCTTTTTTCGAAGATTGCTTTCTTCGAAAAAAGAATCATCAAATAGTGACGTGAATGGTTCCAAAATTATTCCACATACATTTTATAAACATCCTTCTAGTTATTTTTGAATTACACTTAATAATTCAAAAATTTTTCATCTATCTCAAATATAGGAGGATCATGATAAAACTAATACGAGACCACCTCGGAATCATGACCTTTCTTTCTACAATAGAACTATCAAAATTGGTAGGCTATTGGCAGAGTAATTGCTTAATAAACATACAAAAAAAAACATGCAGCCAAGTAAATAACCTCCTCCTTTTTAGGAGTCGGTTAAAAAGTTCTGCTAACACATGGGACACTTCTACATTGAACAGAAATGATACCAATGCATCTATCCGTTTATTATGTCTCTTGCCAAATTATATACTTCATGCCAGGGACATACATAATATGTCTAATTACCTATACTAATAAGTAAATGAAGCATTTAGCTTCGTTGTTCTCACCGTATTTGGGAAGGGCAAGTATGTACTTTTGAGAATTAAACATTTTTAATTTTTAAACCCTTTACTCGTAAACAACTGCTGTGATTGAGACAGTGGTTACGTATGTTGCCTCCATAGGAGGAAACCTATCCTGTTTCGTCATAGACCTGCCATAACCTTTGGAGTCAAGTTATGCCATCAGGTCTTTCCCTTTAGATTCATAGAAAACAAAGGGTCAAGGACATAAAGGACATTAACAGAAACAACTAAGTACACAAACTTGTAAAAGTTATTACACTATAGATTTGATTTTATTTGCTTTTTGCTTTTTCACGGTTGCCGTTTTCATAATATAGTAAGGCAAATAAGTGGATTTATTTTAATACAATTTTAATAAGTTTATTAACAGGTTACAGGTTCAAATCCTGTCTGGGGCAAAAAAATCTTTCTTTAAAATTTTAACAGAAATTTAACCAAGCACATGGCAGGTACTAAATTAAAAATACGTTGAGAGAAACGAAAGTTATGGCCATTAAAAATGTGAATTTCATCTATAAATCATGATGAACTCTTATAATAGGTACTCAGGACTGTGTAACTATAGGACATAACTACCCGCGCTAACGGGTAAAAAAGGAATTAAAAATTTCGCCTCAGTAGTTCAACGGTTAGAGCATTCGTCGGCTTGAGGCGAAAGGTTACAGGTTTAAATCCAGTCTGTTGTCTGTCTTTATATAAAATAAAGAAAAATAATAAATTAAATTTGTTAAAATTATGAAAGAAAGATCACGTAAAACCCCTGTGTGTGTTTATCTAGACCAGGGGTGGGCAAATATTTTCATATTCGGGCCACATTGCAGATGAAAATTTGACCTCGGGCCAAACAATCTTTTTTCTAATTTTAAGTATGGTCTTTACTAAGGCTAAGAGTTTGTTTAGTCACACAATGATGTAGTATAATAAGTACAATAACTAACAAAATTGTGCATCTATTATACATACTTTAATTGTTCAATTATCATAATTATATTTTTGAATAGTTAATAAGATTTTTTAATGTTATATCTCAAAATATTTATGCACCAATTTAGGTTCGACAAAAACTAGTATTTGTGTTTTTGATAATAACACATAGATACAATGCTTCACGGGCCAGACAAAACTACCGTGGGCCGGATTCGGCTCGCGGGCCGCCTTTTGCCCAGGCTTAATCTAGACCATATCGTCCAACCGTACAAATGCCATGCCCAGGCTGTAATGCTGTTAAAGGGAACGTTTTAAGATAACAAAATTAAATTTTGAAAATTTAAAGTTTGATTTTTTACTTTGATAGTCGAATTGGAGAAGGTAATAACCTTAAAAAAGATAAAACATATTACCCGCGCTATCAAAGCGACCAGCAGAATTACATCTAGCGCCATAATCACCAAGTATACTCAAAGAAACTGTAATATATTAGGATACATGGCAATCCTTTTATATGGAATAAGAAACATACAGCACGCTCTAAGAATGTAAGTTGTGAAAGAGTACGTGAGAATTCACTTTTAAGTCCACAGGAACTAGTATTTATTAATAAATATTTTTGAACATACATTCCGGCCTTGATTACGAGGAAATTGGTTAATTATAATAATTTCGAGAAAAAATATTTTACATGAAATAAAAATTTTTAGATGATTGTGTTACCAAAAAAATTAAGACATTTTATTAGCTCAGTCTTTTTACTTTTAGATTCAAATTGGATTACTCTATTGCCCGATCTCTTCCTCATTTCATGTCACAATTGAGGTAAGTACATTGTTTTACGAAAAAGTACCACACAAAAAAAATTAAACAAAAGTATGTATATTTCAATATACATTACTACTGTACTCACAGTGTTCAACGTTAACGGTAACGGTATTTGGGTCTGATTGAAACTTTTCAGAACTTCCTTTTTTTCTTTGCGGTTAATCCTGTTTTTAGATCATAAGCATAAAAACATCTATCAATGGCGCTGATTTGACTGTTATTATATCAATACTAGATTAAGAGTGATTTCTCCTGCCTTGCTTATAAAGTATACACAATGTAAACGACAGCGTAACGAAAAATTAAACGATAGATTCTGAACATGATAGACATGCATATAGAGTTGGAATTTTGTATCGGAAATTTCATGAATTTTGCGAGCTGCAAAACTGCTAAATATTTTACCACTTGTTTCCGACAAAAACTGTAAAAGGAATTTTAAAGTCTGATATGTATCTAAACTACCACAGAAGTTTTCGTTACGGTGTCAAAATACACCCTGTATAAATGATACGTTTAATTGTAATTTTCTTGTAATCTTACTAATCTCATATCTTAAAAAACATAACATGGTTAAAAATAATCCGATATAAATAATGCTATGCTAGAACAAGATTAATTATTATTTTTTAAGACTTTCAATTTCATTTGCAAAGAAACAAAATCAATTATTTGCATGGGTTTTGTTACAAAGTTTTGTACAATATTTATTCAGATTTCAATTATTGCAAAGTTTGCATAATCTGATAATCCGTTTAAAAATAATAATCGTTAAGCTAAATTTCAAAAAAGTTTTACTTTAATTACTTTGAAGGTAGTCGATAGATCTCATGGAGCGCCTCGCGAGGATATTGAGTATTATTAATTAATTCTGCGTACTTATAGTACTGTTTATTATAAATTAGCACGTATTTCTTTGATACAAGGAAACGCTACTTATTTACTTCAATGCCTTTGATAACATTCTTTTAATTTGTTTCACCTGTTCCTATGCTATTAATAGAATCTTGCAATTCAAAATTAATCCACTTCCAGACTACCAATTAAGATAAAATTTTGCATGCATAAGTAAATCGAGGATAATACAAAATCTTTATGATATTAAACTGATCTGATGGTGAAACTAGAAGGCTGGCCACTTCAGGAATTAAAATTCCTTAATGAATCTAATACTTATTTATATATATTATATTTATATTATATTGATAGATTGCATATTTGATACGCCTTCTCAAGTCTACTGTTGGAGATAACCCTCGCAAATAAAAGTTTGTCACGAAAACTCGTGTTCCGGTTCGGAGGGTAAGGTAGCCGGTAAACTTACTTTTGCTCGAGGCCTAACACCCCGACCTCAGGTTGGCAACGCACCATTACCACGTTTGGCGTCTCTAGGCGGCGTGAATTTCTTACCATCAGGGAATCCGTCTGCTTGTTTGCCTTCCTATGACATAAAAAAAAATATTAAGCGTAATTTGCGTTCACAAAAAAATCAATTTAAGATGACCTAAAGTACTACTTATAGACTGTTATATATAACATTATCTAGTAGGTATTGTTGTAGTCTAAGCAATTAATAATTACTTTCATTGATTTAAACCTGTACACAAAGACGTCTAATAACATTTAGTTTATGATTTTTACACAATTTTGTATTTAAAATGTCGACTTTGACTTTGTAAAATACAATTGACAACTCTGAGTGCAGCCGTTAGACATAACTTTATTTTTAAGCATGCTTATACTTCAGCTATTCAACGTTTATGTAGCGTAAGCAAATATTGTTGTGATGATTAAATAACCGTAGTATTATTATAATACAGTACATCTAATTTACGAATTACTATTTTTGTATTTGTACAGTTAGTGTCAAAATTTGGTTAAATTTTAGTGAAACTCCTTACGGGGTTTCGTAGTCTGACGTTTGGAGCCGGATGACCAGCACACAACAATCATACAAAAATAAATACAAGGAGGATATGACACAACATTTAATTAAACAAAATACAATTAATCTCTTTATTAAATAGCTTATAACAAAAATAAATACACTTAATATAAACCACCACAACCTAATCCAGCGTAACCATTATAACCAAGGGGTCCATAGCCTAATGGAGCGCCATAGCCAACTGGTCCGTAACCATAAGGCTCCGGATAGCCAAGAGGCTCTTCGTTTAAGATAGCAATGTTTCCATTGCCACAGCTATAAGTAATCGCACCAACACCACCAGTTGGTAAGGTTCCTTCCAAAGCAACTGCACTTAAGAAGGGCAGTTTTCCAAAGACATTAATACCACCTTCATACACGTTTTCTGATGTAACAGATATCCCAGTTGGTACGACTGGTGAATAACTGGAAACTGCAAAGCTTCCGCCATAAGAAGCAGTAGGAGAAAAGCCAACGATGTCTGCAATTGGTGCTACAGCTCCATATGCTAAAGGACCAGCACATGGAGTAGCTATAGGTGGTAGGGGAGCACCCAAGGCTGGAATACCTGCAGCGAGAGGCGCATAGGCTCCATAATCCGCTATCAATCCATTGCATCCAAGATATTGTGCTGAAATATCCTGTAACAAAAATATCTTGAATAAATAAAGGACTGAAACCAGGAAATCGGTAAAAATCAAACTTATTGCTAAACAAAGTTTAAAAATATATTTCTTCATCATGTTGTTTTCCTAAAATCATCATATCTTTATATTATACTAGCTGTCCCGGCGAACTTCGTTTCATCCGTTCGGTATGAGAAATAATGAAGTATTATTTTTCCCATTTTCCCTACAACTTTCTCGGTTTTCCTCTTCATAAGAACCTAAAACTGATAATATTTAACACAATATTAAAAGAATTAGCCAAATCGGTCCAGTCGTTCGGAAGTTATGCGCTTACCAACACATTTAGCGATTCATTTTTATATTATAGATAAATGAATTCCCATTTTGCGTGGTCATCGTGTCACGCTTAAATAAATAGAATAATTTTCCGAATTATTTTTTGTTGTGTTAATTATTATTCTTATGAAGAAAAAGTAACAATACTTTCATCGTATTTTTATTTTTTTTTATTTTTTTAGCACTTGCCCTGTGCGTGGGATAAATTTCTATAAATTTTAAAGAAAGAAAAAATTTCGTCACGGGACTTGAATCCTCAGTAGCTCAATTGGTTAGAGCATTCGTCGGCTTGAGACGAAAGGTTACAGGTTCAAATCCTGTCTGGGGCAAAATTTTTTCTTTCTTTAAAATTTGTAGTAACAATATTTTATTTTTTCGATACAAACTGTAAGCGATACGAAGTGCGCCGGGTCTACTAGCTTTATATACTTTGCACTTATTTAAGCGAAACTCTATACCTGATACTATCTTCTAAAGGTAAGAACTTAAAATAATATGAATTACCATCAGCACATAATATAATGATTGTGTTACACAACATATTAAAGTGACATCAACATAATAAAGTGATTGTGTTATTGTTCCATTTGGATGTTTTATTATCTAAGTATATATTAATACGTGATGCCAAAACTTTGGACCCCTTTTTATTAAAACTGCGCGGATGCGGAGCAATAAATTTGACACACTTAAAGTTTATGTGTAGGAGAAGTGCAGAACGCTAATATTTTTCAATAATAATGCATATAAAGTACATTATATCTATAAATAAAACATTACCCACACTACCATGAATTTGACCCGCACAAACAAATATATTGATGATAACGATAAAAGATCACAGACGGCGCACTAAAAACTTTGGAAACAAAGTAGTTGATCTTGAGAAATGTAGATGGCGTTCTTATCAACAAGATATTAAAATTTCTTTATTAGAGCTAGCAAGGAAATATGTACGATTTGTAATAAGGATTTGTTGGTTTGTAAATTTGTTTGATACGTCCATTTTAGAGATTGCGACATTACCTTGTTAAGATGAAAGGATTGACATGTTTCTCACAGGAGTGAAGGTAGACTTATTTTTAGCTCTAATATTATACACTCAACGTGCCTATGAATGATCACACTTAGCTGTTCTGCTTATTTTTGTTTATTAGCTAAACATACAAGACGTTTTCTTTTCTTGTTTTGTCAGTTTTTATGAATAGCAACCAGTAGCAATTACGTTTGAATATGTATGCATCCTAGCTTTGCTAGAAAACATTTTAATCTTACAAATCCGAGAGCTTTTTGAACTAATAGTAGTTGTTCTATTATTGAATGTTGTATAGTTGCGTATGAAACTACGATTTATGTTTATATCTTTTATTATTTGAACATTGAAAACTAGCCCTAGAATACGACCTCATTCGTAAAATATGGAATGTGACACCACATAGCCTTGAGGAATACTAAAACTAAAAGGTTTAAAATACCCTGACGGTTGTATAGTACGTGTAAACCTTCCTACAAATATAATTCAGTTTGACTTTCTTTTTCACCGACTTCAAAAAGACGTTGAAGACGAGTACCGATATTGACTATTGGTCACATATCAACAAATTGATAACCGAAGTTTATATGTTTGTCACGAAATCATTCGGCCACTTGAAAGATGTATGGTTATTATTTTTTGAATATAAAGGTACGTGATACGGTGATACCTCTAAATCGTGATCAGTAAATAGTGGTGGTAATTATGTTGCGTACTCACTAAACTGATTTTAATTCATCGCTGTCTTCTTTCAACAAAAATAACAGAGAGAGACAAAACACTTTTAGCGCTGTGAAATTAGACCGAACACGTCATTTCTACAGACGTTTAATCTATCACTCGCAAAACTTCGCTTAAAAACATCACAATTTGACATTTTCGGACTAATCTGATATGTCTATAACGTTCCATCTCTTTTGTTTATGTTTCATTTGAAAAAGATAGCATGCATCTAAAATAAGTTTAGTTTGTGAACAGCAGAATTACCATCAATATCTCGTTTCTAAATTACATTTAATAATATATTTATTATCCTGAACTTAGGCGAATTAGTAATGAAATTGAATTCAGATTTTTGAAGTTTTACTGCGTTTAAACTATAAGATTTATACTACTACTTACATGCCAATTTTTCAAACTAGTTTTTATACACTCTCAGTAAACTAAATATTAGGCGTTTAGTACTAACAATATAAAGTCTATAAAACAGTAGATATTGTATTTAAAAATATGTTACTTGACTGGTTACATTCTAAGGTTAAAAAAGAAAAACAAACAGACATCGTTTCTGATGGTAAGAAAATACTTTACTTGTTAATAAAATATTCTACCTGTTAATAAAATAGAAATTTTGATAGTGCGTCTGAGTTTGATATAAAATCTCCAAAACCTAAAAGATAGTCCAATTCGACCTCAGTTCTAACATAATCGCTAAAAAACCAAACGTGTATACCAAAGTTAAAGTCGTTCGAGTAAGGATAAACTTGCTTAAGACTTAAGCTTACAAAGCCAATTGAATAAAGCTTTCTTAAAATGTATAATAATTTACCTGGATAAGGAAAGCTTGAAGAAGAACAAAGCAGACAGTTTTGTAAGCCATGGCTATGGAATTAGCTGATATTTACTGAATAATAATGTCAGAACTGTCATGTCTATATATATGTAAATAATAATCTGTTACATAACAGATATGTAAGTTGTTTGTAATTATTTGAAAATAATGTTACAATCAGTGTTAAAGTTGTTACTAACAAGGTAAGTGTTTCGTAAGCCTTTTGTAAATAAAAATGTAGATTGCCCATCATCTTGATGCGTGGCGATCTACAACTGTGCGATTCCGAAGACATTTTTTACCTCGCACAACATCTTTGTGGAATCAGTTACCTAGGGCCAAACAATTATTATGACTTAGGGGCCTTCAAGAAAAGAGCGTACTCATTGCTTAAAGGTCGGCAACACATTTGTGATACTCCTGGTGTTGCGGATGTCCGTGGGTGGAGGTGAACACTTTCCATCAGGTGACCCACTTGCTCGCTTGCCTCCTCTACTATAAAAAAATAATAAATTTAAGCAAAACAATCTAATGCAATTTAAAAATCTAGTAAAAAAATGCACAACAAAGTTATCGTATTACAGTCTTGATAGACCTGAGAATGATTTATTAAATCTTTGTTGCAAAAAAATTTAAAATAAAATAAAAGTATCTTCACGCCCATATCCCCGAAGAGATAGGTAGAGGAACAACAAGGCACCCACAACTAGCCGAAGACACTAAGTATAAAATAAAAAAAGATCTATATGTCAAATATATTTGGGATTTAACAGACATAGCACGTAATTAAAGGGAATTTAGCGACACATGCCGAAATTTTTCTTCTACAACTTTTTTTAGTCAGTGTCCGCAATCTGTCATGGCGGAAAATTTCTGATTTAAAAAGACTACTGAAAACCGTATGTATGTCGAAGTAAAATAAAAAATAATTATCTTCACGCCCATATCCCCGAAGGGGTAGGCAGAAGTACAACCCTATTGACTAGTGTCTAGTGTACACTTAGCCCAATAAAAACATGTCAATCCAAAAATTTCACATTAACTGAAAATTAATGAGAACATAATCAACTTTTATCCAAAGTCGGTTAAAAATGTCGATACACTATAGCCTGTTTTTTAATCTCAGAGACTAAATTGACAGATGCAAACGTCAAATTTACAAATAATGATACCTGCGTTTTTTTGTAGTGCTGTCCCGTTATACCGATTTTTTCAAAACGTAAATTAATGTCGGTTTTTGTAGAATGAAAAACCTAAATTTGGTAATTACTTTAAAGTGCCCTCGAAAAAGAGTATTTCATTTTAAAGATTCTTTTTTTAAAGTAAAGATTCTGAAGTATCTAGCTGCTACTAGTTTTGGTCTGCTGATGGAATCGAATGGGAATTGGGAAAATACTAAAGTTTTGGTGTAATTAGACGAGATTATATTAAAATCTAATTAGATTTTTTGCAACTTACTAAGTTGCAAATTTTGTTAACCTTTCACTATTGAACATTCTGCCTGTCGTGTGCAAGTTATCAATTATACTACGTTTGGTAATATTGGTTCAGTTGCGTTGTTGTTATACTGTGTTGCGTCATGTTTCAAATTGAAAGAAAAGCCTTGGGGCCATGACAAATTACCCAAATCGATATAACCCTAAAGGAAGCAAATAATATGCTTGTATTAATGGGGCTAAGCAGGGAATACATAGAATACATAGACATACATAGAATACATAGGGATACATAGAAATACTTGTAGTAACTAATACATATATTTATCCATGTTGGTGCGGATCCTCTGTGTAAAATATATCATCTGCCGTTCTGCCTGGCAGCACATAAGAGGCGAGCAAAGGTAAAACGGGCTGTCATCAAAAATACCACTGGTGGTAGAATGTTGTGCAGCAACTTGCATGGATAGGGATCCACCGTTTTACCTATTCCTGCTGCCATAAGGTAATGTTCTAGTCCGAAGGGTAGGGCAGCCGTTAGACTTCCATAACAGAAAAAGTAAAAGAAAACAAAATAAAAACTTCGCTATAATTCAAATTTCGTTTTTTTTTATAGAGCTTACTATAGAGGTTGTTACGGAAACGATCCCAATTTTGCAATTTAGAAATTACAAACACAAAACTTCTTTGAATTTGAATCATCAAAAAAAAGCTAATCGCTTCTTTTAGCCGCATAAAACTATACAATCATCTCAAGCTTAAGTATTTTGTATAAAACAACGAGTACTATACAAACAACGTAAGTAAATCCAACTGCGTTACACTTCAGTGGAACAAAAGATACAGCTGCTCTCGGAGCAATGACGTGGTAGACGAACTGGCACGGCTTGCGTCAAGAATACTCATGAAGGGCTAAGTCCGCCCCCCTACCAATATAAACGCTGCTGCATACGATCACGACTGACAATATACAAACATCATACTATTCTACAATTCTTTCGACCGCCTCGTTGGTCGAGGGGCTAGCGTATACGACTTACTGCGAGGCTCGGGTTTGATTCCCGACGGAACCAGACATTTGTGTGATGAACATTTAGATGTCTACATTTCCGGATCTAAGTGTTTATTAAATTTATTCTGGTATCTATTTAAGTATTTCTATGTATTAGTATCGTTGACTAGCACCCATAACACAAGCATATAATTTGCTTACTTTGGAGTTAGATTCAATTTGTGTGAGTTGTCCAAGGATATTTATTTATTTATTACAACACAATCTATACTGGTCTGTTATGAGGGCTGATGAAAATAAACTAAAAGAAAAATTCTTGAAAAACATAAACTTGCGAGTCTATCGTATGATTCTAAGAATCCACAGGAAAAAACTTCGCATCATTACAAGAATAGTATAAAAAATAATTCACAAACACTTTTTCAACTTAAGTTTTACTGAAAGGCTAAAGTAGGTACAGAGACAGTACGAAGGCAGAAAAAATATCCACCATGTTATGATCGAGGCCAAGGGTATGAACAGCTATCGGGTCAAGTATATCGGATGCCCGAGATGACTCATCGAATCTTCCAGCGATGGTTAGAAATTTTTTGCCTTCATGAAGGAATTGGAATCCCAAGAGTTAAGAGTCAAGATGGGGAGGCCCGCCCACGAAGAAGAAGAAAATGAACAAGTAGACATGAAACTTTCTTAAAACCTGAAACACGGAATACGCAGAAATACAAGTATAGCTAAGTCATCTTACAGATACATACACATTTTGTCATTGTTTCATGAGGCGACCATTGCAACCAAATCTGGATCTGGTGATCCTAGGGAAATCAATGAAAATTCGAAATTTTTGTAAAAAAGATTTACTCGTATATTTTTATTTATTTATAATACTACCGAGGATACCACTCCTGCGGTAAAAAACTGAATTACTTTCTTATCGGTTACATTGGTAGTTATAGTTATAGTACATATCCTATAGCAACAAGCCTGAGATGTTTTTTTTTTATGTGAGTAATCAACGAATAAGCGCACGGATCTCCAGATGGTAAGAGATAGCCGTGGCCTATAGACATGAGACATCATAGATGTTACGTGAAACGTCGTTGTACTGTGGCCGGGATGTTCGGTCTATTTGCAAATCTACTGGCTATCTTACCGGGTACCCTACCATCCAGGTCGAAATATGACAGACTCATTATGCTGCCATGAATGAATAGATAAGGCGGTGGGTAAAGTTGCTACACATGACTCTACCACCAGTGGTCTTGTTAGTATTGATCCATATTTTAACCGGTGCTTGCCTTTTACGAGCTGCCTGGCAGATGGTTTTCTTGGCGAGATGGATGTATGGTGGATGGATTCTACTCAGTGGACCTGGACCAACAAGGGGGGAAAAAATATTTCTTTAAAAACTGTTAAAATAGTTGCGGTTGTCTTTTTTAATCCTTTATATTTACTGGTATAGTTTACATTCAATACAAGAAAAGTAAAATCTGACGGATGATTCTGATGTGTCGCACAGGTAAGGAACATATTAAGACTGAATGTCAAGTCACTAATTTAAAAGAAAGTATCTTCACGCCCATATCCCTGAAGCGGTAGGCAGAGGTACAGCCTCTGTGGTCTAGCGGTCCGGGTGTTGGACTTGACTGCATGAGGTCCTGGGTTCGAATCCCGGGTCGGCCAACAAAAAGAAAATTGGAATTTTCCAAATTAAATAAATTTTGGTCGGGATTGGAAATGTGCCCGGTTGGCGAAAAGCTTGCCACCTATCACATTGTGAGACTTAGTGTCTTCGGCTTGTCGTGGGTGTCTTGGTTGTACCTCTGCCTACCTCACTAATTTATGGCACGATGGTATGGTTAATGTAAGTAAAGATAAGTATCTTCACGCCCATATCCCCGAAGAGGTAGGCATTCTATACTATCTATCGATTCTATACTACCACCATGCCCTGACTGGTACAGCTATTAGGTAACTTGCCTATTCCCTCCGAAACGTCAATGCTTGTCACTAATGTGTTCCATGAGGGTCAGGTAGCTTAATCATTTAAGAGGTTATACACAACAGCTGTAGGCTTGTAACTAACTCTTATCATCTTTATTATCTTCGTTGTCTTTGAAAGAAATCTTGCCCATCATTTCTATATTTTTTTCATAAAAACTGTTATTAGCAGTAAATGTTAGGCGGTATGAAGTTAAAAGAGAATGGCTAATATGAAATCAATTTAACACGAAGGGGAAGCTTGTATCATAGCTCCCTCTCCATGTTAAATTAATTTTCTTTTTCCATTTTCTACTTGAATAATCAGCAGAAAACATTCTGTATTGCTCGACATTGTAACATTTACTAAGTTTCTAAAAAAAATGTTTTTAATTTCAGTAGATGATTCAAAAGTCATTAAACAGACAGGAAAAAAAATATAAAACATATTCCTGTGTTTATTTTATATGACTTGACTTCTTGAAGTCCCAGGTTCGACCCCGGGTCGGGCAACAGAAAAAAATAGAATATGTATATTTTCAATTTTATTGCCCAGTTGGCGATAGGATTGCCACCTACTGCCTACTCCTTCGGAGATATGGGTGTGAAGATACTTACTTACTATTTTATAGGTAGGTACCTACACATAACATGCTAGATTATTTATAGGATTTGTATTAAACTGACATCAAAAAGGTTTTTTTTTGTTTATTTATTTACGCAATGCCTACGCCAGTTAAATAAGCGATTTTTAATTACATTGAACTATAACGGTTTCATAATCCTATAATAGATGTAAAATAACCCTTTATTTTACATCTGTTATAATGGATTTCCTCAAAGTAACGCCTCATTCAATAAAATATTATCATCATTTGTTCTGCTAATCTAAGTTCCACGTTCTATTCGTTCTACGTAATCATACTTCTAGTTGCAGGTACGATTATATTGCTCGAGAGAAAATTTAAAGTCACTTTTTCCGAGCTTTCTTGGAGGCAGACAGCTGGCTTATGATTTTTAAAAGCCAATTACTATTTTAAGATTGGAATGAAGAAACCAACAAAAACAGTTAACAACATTTATTAAATTACTATAACAAACTAATATAAATAACCACATCCTGGATATCCGAGGCCAGGAACTCCATAGCCGACAGGGCCAGGGCCATAGGCAGGGGCGATATCCTCATTCAAGATGG
>NJDD01000446.1:200489-223301 GCA_002245505.1 Calephelis nemesis
TGTGTGTGTGTGTGTGTGTGTGTGTGTGTGTGTGTGTGTGTGTGTGTGTCAAATGCATGGTAGTGTGGTTAATGTTTTATTTATTGATTTAATGTACTTTATAAGCATTATTATTGAAAACTATTAACGTTCTGCACCTTTTCGACACATAAACTATAAGTGTGCCAAATTTTATGCTCCTGCGTCAGCGCAATTTTCGTAAAAAGGAGTCTAAAGTTTTGGCATCAAAATATAGATTTATGTAGTTTGACATATGTGGTAAATATATCATCTTAGACAAGTTAATATTAGTTTCCCTAGTAAATTTAGGATCTTTTTTAGTTTTTAAGTATTTGTAATTAATTTGCGTTGTTGTAAGAATGTGTTTTTTTAATTTTTTTTGTCAAATTGTGTGCATTACCCCATGTGTTTTTATTCTAACCGTCACCGGCTTTTTGATTGCGTGTCCGGCCAAATTAGAGCATGTCCGGCCTGCCCGACTTTTGTTAGGCTTTTACATTTAAGATGTTATATTTCATTGTTTAACAGAATGAAAAGTTTTTGATTTTTTTGTTAAAAAGTTTTATTTGTGCCTTTCGTTAATATTCAAGAAGAAATGATATGTTGATTAGTGTATCTAGAATTTAGTGCTGACTGACTAATAATAAAGTACCTATGACTGATTTGGCACTCACTTTTATTTTTTATTTCACTAAAATGTAACAAGATTTATGATAATAATTTAAAAAAACTTGGTTTTACATATATGTCTTTTTTGTACCTAATGCTAAGACAAAATCCTCAATAATGTAGTGTCCGGCTTTTCTACCCAAATTTCCGACCAAACTAGCTGGAGTGTCCGGCTTTTCGGTTTGGTGACCTGGCAACCCTATTAGTAGTGGTGGTCCATGGTCGAAATTCGACAATAATATGTTTTAATTTTACATGATTGAAATACGCATTTCACAGATTGTTAAGGTTCTATTGTTCATTATCTTTTTTAAAAGGATGCCATTTTCATTTACCAACTACTTTAGTTTCAAACATTATGAGTATAGTTTGTACGCCATCTGTGATATTAAATCGATATAATTTTTTGTGTTTATCAAATGCATGGTAGTATGTGTAACGTATTATTAATAATTGATTTAATTCACTGTTTAAGCATTATCATTGAAAAATATTAGCGTTCTGCAATTCTCCTACACATAAACTATAAGTGTCCCAAATTGCATGCTCCTCCGTTAGAGTAATTTTCGTACAATTGTTTAGGTATTAGAAATTCGTTTAATTGCTTATCTTTAAAAAAAATACAAGTGTAATTATTTTGAATAAAAACAGGATCTGTTCTATTTTATTCTAGTAGTCATGCATGAAAAAAGAGAAAAAAGAACACACTGAATTTTAAGTTGATTGAAAGAAGTAAGAACGAAATAAAATGATCTTTTTTTTTAAATTCATATTGCAACTAAAGTCAGCTATCTCTTCACTTCAAAACAAATTTACAAATTGTTAGGTAAACTTATTGTTAATTTAATTGTTTAATATCTTGACAAATACTTATCTTTCGTCACCCTTCCAATGTTTTTTATTATAAAAGATACAAAGGCTCTTGGAAAAACATTCATTCGTCAAATCCCAATATGTACGCCAAGTCAGCTCTTCTTTTCGTCGCTCAGGCGTGTTTGATCCAGGTATTTTTTTATCCTGTTATATTCGAATATGTTTCCAAATACTACTCACTTAGATATATTTAAAAATATTATCATTCTATATACACTATCTTCTGTGTGCGACATATTTTATGGAGGCGTCAGGGTGTATCCATCCCGTTTACCACTGGTGGAAGCGTAGTAAATTAGATAACTCTCATTTCTAAGTAGTACTGTACAAAAACTCGCTCAGTTTAGTATAGCCTCACTTATTCTTGCTACCATATTGTCAGTACTTGCCAGTTTGGAACTTCATCCTGAAAGAGGGGGTAGCGGTATACACACTAGGACTATCTCTGGTGTCAAAAAACTATGGTTATACCTATCACGAAGAGAGTCGCCTCTGTGGTCTAGCGGTCCGGGTGTAGGACTTGACTGCATGAGGTCCCGGGTTCGAATCCCGGGTCGGCCAACAAAAAAGAGAATTGGATTTTTCCAATTTTCTAATAAAAAAAATGTTGGTCGAGATTGGAAATGTGCCCGGTTGTCGATAGGCTTGCCACCTATCACATTGTGGGACTTAGTGTCTTCGGCTAGTCGTGAGTGCCTTAGTTGTGTCTCTGCCTACCTCTTCGGGGATATGGGTGTGAAGATACTTTTTTTTACGAAGAGAGTCATCTGCCTGGTCGCTAATTTATACCTTTCTTCGTCACTTTATTAAAACCTTTATCAGCCGCGGTGTTTCCAAAACATAACAGCTTGAAGACCTTCGAGAAAACCATTTTCCTTAAAGGTTAATAACGTATCTCTAAGACCTTGGTATTTATGAGCGATGGTGATCACTTACCATCAGATTACAAATCAATTTATTAGCCTTACTATCCTAGACTTATGCGTACTATAACACCTTTAACATCAGGAAATTCAGCAGTTGATTTGCCTTCCCATTTTATAAGTATCGTCTAAGTGTATCAAACAATTTATCTTTTAACATAAAAAATCTGCTTATTTCCAGAGCATATACTCCCAACACATAGGAGCGCCGTTTGCTGGACCACAATATGCAAGAGCTGCACCATGCGCAGACTTCCCTGGCTACCTACCTTCGTCACTGTCAGCAGCTAACGGAGGAGCCTTCGCGGTAACCAGCGCCTCGCCGATCGCTCCAACAGGAGTATTCGTGACCTCGGAAAATGCATACGAAGGTGGCGTGGCAGTGGGTGGCAAACTTCCATTCCTCAGCGCTGTAGCTCTAGAAGGCACTCTTCCTACCTTGGGTGCTGGAGTGATCGCTTACGGCTGCGGAAATGGCAACGTCGCCATCCTGAATGAGGATATCGCCCCTGCCTATAGCCCTGGCCCCGTCGGCTATGGAGCTCCTGGTCTTGGCTATCCAGGATGTGGTTATTTATATTAGTTATTGTTATAATTTAATAAATGTTGTTTTCTGTTATTTTAGTATTTTCTTCTAAACTGTCTCCTAAATTGTTATTTACTGTCTTTTTCTCATAACGAATTTTGTCTGCGTGCCGGCTGCCTACCATTCAGGCAGCTTGTGAGAGCTGAGGATAAGTATCCCTAGGTGGAAACTTTTCTTCTTATTTTTATAAATAATTATGGTTATAAATAATTAGTCAATAGCTTCAAATTCTAGGTAGGAAAACCAAATCTAGCTCTCAAAATACCAATCTAGTTGGAATACCACGTAGTCTGTTTTAGGTAAGAACTTTGTCTTGAATGGATATTTATTACATGAAAGTATAAAATTCTTATTTTTGAGACGAAATCTATGAACAAAAATATCAATAACCTGATGCTGATTTTTTTATATACAAGAGGAGTTAAACGAGCAAGTGGGGTCACCTGATGGAAAGTGATCAAATGGTAGATTTTTTAAATTTGTAAATTGTTAATTTTGTGATTATTAGATTTATATAGACGCGAAGAACCTTTGTATGGTCAATGTGGAATTAAACATTTTATTCTTATTTCCCTAACGTTAATGCTCGTCACTTTCCAGTTCCATTCCATAGGATCGAGAAGTATGAAAGCTTACGCGTTGGGCTTAACACCAGCCCAGCCAGAAACTCGTAACGCCTTTTTTTAAATTGTTTGCCTTGCACTAAAAAAAGCCAGTGATTATGCTACTAAAGTTTTAGTAAGGATCTCAAGGTAGGTACACTCTTAAATCAGATGTACTTATGATCGTCTATACATATAAAATACCCATTTTTGTTGTGAATCACGTTTAAAAAACAGACGATTTCTTTGAATTAGTAGTACTTCACCATAATCGTCTTCTAGTGTAGAGAATCACAATGTCACACAATTCGCACAAGAAGCCTAACCAACATGACCATGGTTGTCAACATCGGCACTACAGGCGTTGTGTAGGTATTCTTATTATCGGAAAATTTGACTGCTGGTACGGACAGTCATACTTTTTTTTATGATATTGGTAGGCAAATAAGCAGACGTATTTCCTGATGGTAAAAATTCACGCCGCCTAGAGACATCAAAGTTGGTAATGGTGCGTTGCCAACCTGAATCCGGGATGTTAGGCCTCGAGCAAAAGTAAGTTAACCGACAATCTTACCCTCTGAACCGGAACACGTCATGACGTTATGGCGGCAGGAATAGGTAAGGCGGTGGAACCAATCCAGACGAGTCGCTGCGAAACTCTACCACCTAGTCAGATGTCACGGTGTTAATGACGGCAAGCCTATGCTCGCCTTTTCCGAGCTGCCTTCCGGGAAGGCAAATGGACTATTTTGCAAAGGAGCCCTGACTAACACGGGGATAACACATATATTTTAAACTGCAATACTGTAATCGATTTTGTAATTGGTAAGCCATCCAAATACGGAATTTTAAGTGTTTTCTTTCATTTCCTTGGGATTTCATTATTATATCCAAGCTTGGTGACAACAACAAAAATGATTATTTAAAACCGGTTCTAAATCGGAGAAATCGATTAACGTACATAAAAATATGTTAAATGATATGGATACCTACTCCAAAATCAGCGTGCTTGTATGAAAGGGGATATGTAGAGGAAACCAAGCAGGTCTACAAGGATCGTGATATTTAGTACTTACTCGATACTCTTTGTCTACGCTGTAAAGACCTTAGCGTTAAGAAAGAAAGAAAAGAAAAGAAAGAAAGAAAATTATTTATTTGCGGAAATATGTGTGTAAATGAGATGTTACAAAAATATTTAAATATATCAACATATTCTACCACATTTTGGTGTGGAAATATTTTAACATTTATAAAAAAATATTATTTAATAAGGTACATATGCTTTTTAACTTTTGAGCCAATTATTTATATTTATAACTAGATTAATTATTTATTATCAAAACATTTAATGTAATATATTATAAGATATGTATGTATGTAAAAAAATAGGATTCATACATAGAACCTTTTCAAAATCGGTAAAAAATAATAAGTACTAACCTAACCTACAAATTAGGTATACTTAAATGAATCTGACCATCCATCCCGACAAACTAATCACCACCTAACATTGGCACCTAATAATGTAACTGTTAAAAATTAATATGATTTTTTTGTCATAAAATTCATTCGAGGCCCAAGGCCCAAGCCGTTCTCAAGGTTTGAATCTATTTTTGTATTCATAAGGATAAATATTAACAAGCAAATGAAGGTAAAAGAAACTGTACTAAAGATAAAGAATAAGCTAATCAAGCATTGCCAACGCGAGACTGGAATGTTTGACCATTTGCTATCCCGAGAAAAAGCCTGCAAGTTTGCCGGCTACCCTGTTCTTCACACAGGAACATAAAATTGCTCGAAATCAACAAGAACCTTCTAATCCCCAAGATACGTGTGAGACTTAGGAGTCCGCTGAAAAGTCAAAAAAAAAACTTTGGCACCAGTAATAAAAAGCTAGAATCTATACGAGAAGAGTCCTATGTCTCCAAAATTATTTGTTATTAATTACTGTGTAGAAATTACTTTTCACCTTTCCTTGTATCTTTATTTCTTATTATATCACACATTTCTTAATAATATATTGCAGAAACAATATAGACTAAGCTCCGATAACAAAACTACTACGTTCATGTCTGAGTTTCCGGGTTTTGCTGACCTTATAACTATGATTATGCTTATATGTCACCTAGTCACTAGTGTTATGAAAAACATATACTTGTCCTATTCTCAACCTACCAAAGCTATGAAATGTTCAAAATCGATCTAGGATGTATAAATTTGTTAAGCTTTCCCGCGGGAACACATTTAGATGAAAGTGGCGTTAGATGTCACTTTCTGACCTTCATATTTAAGTAAGTAAATATCTTCATGACCGTATCCTCATTAATGTAGGCCAACCACGATACCTACGATTAACTGAAGGTATATAGTATAACGATATGTCTGGTGGATTAACTATCACCAACCGAGCACTAAGCCCATTCCAAACAACGTTAATGTGAAAATTAGAAAACACATTTTGAGTTGCCCGATCCGGAAATCGAATACGGGACAAGATGTCCACTTCAATGAAAACGCAAGACTATGTGGTCTAATAGGCATTCTAACTATCTTCATGTTTCTGATTCTAATTCATATACAGTAGTGACAACATAAGAACGACCCCTTATCCAGTCAAAGAAGGGTAAAAAAAGCAAATGACATGCTTTCGCATAAAGAATTGATTATTTAATTTAACAAAGTAAATAATTTAATAATACAAAACATCCTCAATATGTTTTCAGTAGTTAGCATATTTTAAATACTAATAATTAAATATCAACGACAAAACGCAACTTTATACATTTTGCTAATATAATCAATACATAAAGATATCACGATAACATCCCAAATGGTCGGATCTTGTACTAGAATAATATTATACAACACACAACAGTATATATACAAGTCATTTTAAATGCTATCGAGTTTTATCAACAAAGTAGTGATGAAGTTTATCGCTTTACTTTCCACTATCGTCCACTTTGCAATCATACCGGTCAGTATTTACTTCACTTTTTACTACACAAAGAAAAATGCCCATCGTTCATACATTGAAAAACCTGTCGGATGGTTTTTTATTTACGTATTGTATAAGAAGCACTACTATTGTTTTGAAAGTAATATTGTTTACTTTAAATGAATATTAATTCATTTTTTCTTATTTAAGTCGAAAAAAAATCTATTGAGATCATATGAAGATGATAGAGATAATTAGTCGTTGTTTTTAGTTTCTATTTTACATGACATTTTAAATATTTTTTTCAAGACTTGCAAATTAAATACACTCATTTTCTACCTCCGTAAAGAAATATAATGAGTGATTTAATAATAACAAAAATCAGCAATTTTTTGGGACACATCATATAATTATTCACTCTAACTATTTCTCAGGTCAATTATGGGCATTGTTGTTTTGAAGTCATACTTCTTTTGGCGCGTTAGAAAAAAATGATGAGGGTAAATTTTTACGATGCGCGCGCACACTGTCACGAAAAACCGACGTGATGAAGTTAGCTATAGATAACATTTTAGTTTTTCAAAAAAGATACCTTAAATATTAAATAAACTTAATTTAACTAAATAATGCATTATAATAAAACTTTTAATGTATTAAATACCTTTTTTCTATGGTAGGTGTCATTTTGTCTACAAATGTAAAATTAGGCAAAAGATAAAATTTTTAAAAAGATTTTTATCTTATTACGCCGAAGAAGTATAACTTCTAACGCGTGTACATAAGTACACACACAATTATTTTTTTTATAAATGAGAGCTCAGCGAACAGCTCTCCTGATGTAAGAGAAAACCGTGGCCAATACACAACGAAGATGTTAGTAGTTCATCGCTGCCATGTGCCCGGCCACATGCTATGCTTATTGTGCAATTTTTTGTTCCGCGATATTCTCTCGTGAACGGATGGAATAATTTAACTGTTGTTTTTTAAAGTGTTAACTATTGTCTGGAGAAAGTTTTTATGAAGAGAAAACTGGAACAAATTCTGGGGAAATAGAATAAACAGTACTTTACTTTTTCCTATTATTGATTCCTATGATTAACTATCAGTATCAAGCGAGACGAAAGACGGACGGCTATTATGATCAAAAAGTTAAAATAGCATCTAAAACTGGGTTTCAGTTATTTATATGCATAGGCATTTATGTTTTATTAAAGTTAATGTTATTAAATCTACAAACATCATTATATATAATAAAAATAAGTTGATAAAATGTGCGTGCGAATAAAACTTAAAAAGGATTCCCGATACGATAAAGGAACTTATATAACGCGATAGCCCTTTATCCGCCCTCGAACAAGAAAGTTTCCGTTTTAACTTAAAGGGCGTATTTTTAAAGATATAAGGACTTTTCCAATTCCTCAACTTGAAAATTAAGTGAAGTAGTGGCGCCATCTGTTGTCGAGTAGTTGAACTTCATTCAGAGAAACGATTATTTGAGTTGCGTTTCGTAAGGCGCTGCGAGCAATTAGAGCATGTGTAGCAAT
The DNA here is from genome assembly GCA_002245505.1 of Calephelis nemesis. Taxonomy (NCBI): domain Eukaryota; kingdom Metazoa; phylum Arthropoda; class Insecta; order Lepidoptera; family Riodinidae; genus Calephelis; species Calephelis nemesis. The sequence continues at coordinate 208,625 of NJDD01000446.1, forward strand.
GGCGCGAAATTTGAAATTCCAACTTTAACAAAGCCTTAAATTACATTTGTTTCTGTAATAAAGTTATTAAATTTTGTGTATTTATACAGCATTAGGTAGCTTTTATTTTGGAGTTGAAGCGAGATAAGTTTAGTTATTCAAATTATTAATTATTAATTCTGAAAATTTTTTAAAATTTAAGTTTTCAAATTTCGCGCCTTTATACTACTTATGCTATAGCTGCAAAACTTATTGTTACGGTTAAAGTTAGCGTTACACCCAAAGTAATTATCTCTCGCGGACGAAGTCGCAGTCGGAAGCTAGTCTAGTTATATGTTTAACAATTCTTATTTACCATTAAAAAAATTTACAAATCAGTTTAAATAATGCTTAAAAACTATTCAACCGTTAAGATTGCGCTGTATGTAAGCTGGCAGAATATAAGTGTGTTTAGGTAGACCAACAATAAAGTAAATTATATTGTTTGACAGAAGGAGGTGCTAATTTGTTAAAATCCATACTCAAACTCAAATAGAATATTGTCATTTTTCCCGGTAAATTGCCAATTTAATAATTTGCTTAGATTTACTTAATTTAATAATTTACTAAATTATTAAGATGTATTTTCCCCGTGTTGGTCCGGGCTCCTTTGCAGAATAGATCATCGTCCGGATTGGTACCACTGTCTTACCTATTCCTGCCGCCATGACGTCAGCGCTTGGCGTAGATTTGTTTCTGTCCAGATGATAAGGTAGCCGGTAAACTTACTTTTGCTCAAAGCCTATCATCCCGGCCTAAGGTTGGCAAGGAACTATTATATTATTATTATATTTGGTGTCTAGGCAGCTTGAATTTCTTACCATCAGGAAATCCGTCTGCTTGTTTGCCTTACAATACCATAAAAATATTTAATTACTTCATAATGTTGGAGTTATAGGTCGCACTTACTGTCTTTAAATATACGTACTCCAGTCATACATGAGCTATTCATGTGTAGGGACATCACTGTACTATTGTATTGGTATATGAATCAGTTTCATTGTAAACAAAGCCAACGCGACTCGGTAAACTTCTTTCCACTTGTAAGTTAAAAACGAACAATGAAATGCAGGAAAACTACGAAAACCGTCCATACATTCCATAGACACGGACGCACATAACCTAAGAAATCTGTAAATGTGATGTAACTGTAGCAGGCTGAATTTTTTACAGTAATTAAAATAGGTCTAGACTATTAAATTGAGCTCAGTAAAAGTGCAACAACCGACTGCAACTATTTCAACGGGGTACCCTATAGGGGTACTATAGGGGTATATGAAATGAAATAGTTGGAGTAATAGAGTAACCACGTCGTGATTTGATAGTTATTTTTTCAAAAGATCTCAGATACATTTTATTTTAATGTATTTATTTTATTATAAATTTCAAAATAATAAAGGATCACGTAGGAAACGTTACCTGTTTTTCTAAAAAAGACCCATTAAAATCGGTTGGCTATTGACGAAAGATTCGGGTAACAAACATGCAAGAAAAGAAAAAAAAACAAAGTTGAATTGAAAATCTATTCCTGTTTTGAAGTAGGTTAAAAATGAAAACGTTCTTTTCTCTAATTTTCTAAATCTATTTAAGAACATGGGTATCGAATAGATGGTCAGTGCAATTATCATATTATATATTATTTGTACATACAAAATGTTGACATACTCAATTGTTTTCATTATTAATAAAAAAACGTTTTTTAAAATATAGGTTTGGTTCCTTAATTACCTCAAATAGCGCATAAATAATTATAGTGATTAGTAATTTAATATTCCTTTACTATTTGTTCCGAACATTTACTCATACTTACAATGTTATACATTTATACAAACAACTTTAAACTTAACAAACAAAAATAAGCGAAAAATAGTTTTAATAGGTTCAAATGAACGATCAAGTTTCTAACAGACTGTCAAAGCCAAATTTATAATTTTGGAAGCTCTTTCCACAGAAACGCGGAACACAACTTGGAGGACTAAAAAGCCTATGTAGCCTTTTCTGTTTACACAAATAATCCCTCCGTCCATAGTCCAAGCTCAATTAATTAATTAACTAATGTTTATAAGTAATTACGCAAAAAATATTAGACGAGTAAATGTACAGCAGTGTTTTAGCTAAAATTAAGGTGCTGATAGACTTGAGCATTCACCATTTTTATATCTGTCGAACTGAACAACGAGCCGATACAAGCATAAAGCCAAACATTGCTATGAACATTTTCATGAGCGTTCTAGTGAACGCTCTAGTCGATGCTCGTTAAAAAATATTCTTCAAGGGAACTTTCGATGACCGAAGCTTGGCTCGGCAAAAATCTCAAAGCAATGCTCGCTATAATGCTCTTAAGAACCCTCGATAGAATGCTCTATAAATTTTTCTCGTTATTTTTTTGTGATGTAACATTCGTACGAATACTCATTACAAGTGAATGTTCAAATCTATCAGCACCTTTACGTAAATCTTTCTTTGTAAAAATATATGTGTAGTTATTTCGTGAACGGCTAGAACATGCTAAAACTAAATCTTGTTATTTTTTACTGGTTTCAGTACGGATTTAGCCAAAATGTTGGTGCACCATATGGGCCTCTTCCGCCCCCTTGTGCCATATCATGTGTACCCCCTTACAGTCCTGTAGTAGCTGAATGGGCATATGGCATCACACCTTCAAACCTTGCAGCATCATATGGATCAGGTCTTACTGTTACCAGCACTTCCTCAATACCACCAATAGGAGTATCGGCGTATAGTGAAAATGCTTATGAAGGAGATTTATTTGCAGCTGGACTATTACCTTTCTTAAGTGTGGTAGGTTTAGAAGATGTCTTACCAACCGTTGGTTTGGGAACTGTTGGTTATGAATGTAGCAATAGTTTAAGAATTTTGAAGGAGGATATAGGGCCTGGCTACGGCATCGGCTACGACGCGTGCTACGGTTACGGCGGTCCGAGCTACAGCGCGGACAGACCAAGCTACGGTTTTGGTTTATAATTTAATTATAAACCGACTTTTAAAAAGAGAAGGTTCTCAATTTGCCTGTAGGTATACTTTTTATGTTTGGCGATTACTTTGGTCATGATTTCGACGTGGTTCCATTCAAATTTTATTATTAATAATGAGATCAAAAAAGTTTTAGGTATTATTAATTATTAATAAAAATTGTGTGGGACCATCTCGGACTCGTTAGCTATATTCGCAAGAATATGTATCAAACTGCAACGTAGTGCCTAATGAAATAGTTGAAGTCGGTTTCTGAAGTTGTACCGGTTTAATTGTTATTGTAGAAAGTTTGAAGTTCATTGTAAGAAGTTTATGTAATAAAGTATGTTTGTTGTATTTGGTTTGAGTTTTATTCGGTAGATGGTGCAGATCTGTGCACTAGTTTACCTACTTTAAACGCTCTAAGTCACAATTTGGGCTGGAGGGTAGGGTATCTGGTAGAAGTTCACGGAACGTCTATTGCTTCCTCTTTGTAGGTACTGTTGAACAAAGTAGTTCATTTCGCCAAATTTAACCTCATTTTTTTCTCTTTATCAAGGCAGAAATGGACGCACATGGAACTTTCATAATTTTGTGACAAAAGTATACTTCTCAGTTTGTCTCTTCGTTCATAAAAAAGTATATCAATTTGAAATACACTAAATTGAACAATTACATTTCCAGGGACTGGAAACAACGCAGACGTATTACGTGTGTTTATTTTATTGTTTAAATTAACTCTTAAAATTATAAAACAAACAAAATTAATTGTAAAGAATTTAATTATAATACTCCAAAATCTAAATTCATCTTAAACTCTAGGTGCAAACCCATATGCTTCCGCAAATCCATTTATAATATTCTCACTCAAGATCGACACACAACCCTTTCCACATGCATAGGTAACAGCTCCATTTCCACCAGTGGGCACAAGACCATCCAAATTCACAGCACCAACGAAGGGTATTTGACCAGTCACAATTAAAGGACCTTCATATGAATTTTCGGATAGCACAAACAGTCCAGTTGGTGAAAAAGGAGATGAGCTGGTAACGGCTAATCCAAAACTGTTTGAGCCAGCTAAGTTGTTCGCGGAACAACCGGTTAGATCTTCTAAAGTTAGGAATTTCGGTACACCATCTAAGAGACCTCGTGTTCTGGGATCATAAGCGAAGGCGTCATATCCCCGACGTATACATTGCGCTGTAACATTCTGGAAAAAATAAAATACATAAATCTTTACGCTAACTAAAATAATAACCGTATTTTAAAACTATAAAACAAATGATGAATGATGACCTAGTAATTAAATTTTCAACATGACAAATTTTGTTATTATTTTTGATATGTAAAGTTACAGGTAAATTCCATTAAACCGGCGCTTCAGAAGCTGTATAAAACACCATCCAATACTTACGACACCAACTGGAGACTAAAATGGAATTATATCCATATGATTTAATCGAAATAAAAGTGCAAAAAACTGATTCAATCAGATTTCAATAAGTGACTCATACTAGATGGTACGTAATGGTACGTAAACATTAGGTACATTTCGTGATCTTGACTTGGTGGTACCATTATCCTAAATGCTTGAATGGTGCAATCTAGTAACAAATAGCCATCATCACATTCCAACATTAAAAGATAGTAGAGCTTAGTACAACGGCCTACCTATTTCTCACGACATAGCGTCATTGCTCTATGTGTAATATAACAACAGTAACATGACACCCCAGCTCCAAACTGGGAACAAATCGTGAATACCTCTACTATCTTATTAATAAACACGGCGTAAATTACGCTATGGTTTAACTTGGTATTATAGTCTTTATTACACTGTGATACAGACCATAACATCGACTTAATTTTATACCTACGTTAGTCCACGTTTATTAATAAGACGGCTAGTGTCTACAAACAACGTGCATTTCTGAAAATAAGTTGAGATCGTTGCATAAATCGAATATTATTTTGTCCCCTGCGTTTTTGTTTTTGTTTAACTACGTATTGATAGATTAGAAAAGTAACCATCTAGTTTTTCTAATTATTAATTTATGCTTTTTGTTACGTAGCTTTTTTGTACATAACAAAATTTATTATTGGTGTACAAAATTTCATGTCATTTTTTTATGATATTGGAAGGCAAACAAGTAGATGGATTTCCTGATAGTAAGAAATTCACGCCACCTAGAGACACCAAAGGTGGTAATAATAATAATATAATATAGTAATATAATGACAATTGTGATTTAACTGTCCATGTCACAGAGCTTGAACACCAAACCCTCTTGGGGTACTGCAAAGTGGACTCACATATTCTCTTTGTTATCGTATGACCATTACGCAAATTACGAGATCACATTTTAGTATTTAAAGTTAAAAGCCGCGTCCTTGCTTTTGTGGACACTAAACTTCTTCCCCCAGTAATCAGAACGCAACACCAAACTCTTGATGCAAGCAGTAGTTCAACCCAGTTAAAATATTTTCGGGTTAAGTAGTCTACTCGCTCCCAGAGTACTGTCGATTTACAAACCTATTGGCTAGCAATACAGTAGCCATTAAATAATTTTACTCGTAACAACTCACACACAAACAAGTCGATATTTTTATAATTAACAGTAAAAGTATCTTCACGCTTATATCCCCGAAGAGGTAGGCAGAGGCACAACCAGGGCACCCACGACTAGCCGAAGATATTAAGTCCCATAATGTGATAGGTGGCAAGCCTATCGCCAACCGGGCACGTTTCCAATCCATTTTATTTATTAGAAAATTGGAAAAATCCAATTTTCTTTTTGTTGGCCGACCCGGGATTCGAACCCGAGACCTCATGCAGTCCAACACCCGGATCGCTCAACCACAGAGGCGACATAATTAACAGTAAGTATATCTATAATATAAAAATGAATCGCTAAATGTGTTGGTAAGCGCATAACTTCCGAAAGACTGGATGGATTTGGCTAATTTTTTTTTTATTGTTTTAGTTATTATCAGGTGAAGGTTTTTATGAAGAGAAAAGTCGGGAAAGTTGCAGGGAAAAAGGGAAAAATAATACTTTATTATTTCTCAACCTGACAGAGTGGAACGAAGTTCGCCGGGACAGCTAGTTTTTATAAAGTACAATCCATAATTGTTGACATTTTACAAGGAAATCGCTCGAGTATTATCTAAACGTGTTGTCAAAAGTCTCCAAAATCAGGGCGTTTGTATGAAATAAAAGAATTAATGTAAAATAAGCTAGACAAGTCTCTAAGGATCGCGAAGTTGACACTTTTTTTGGAATGACTAATATGTTGCCAACCTCGCAGTTTTACAACTTCACCGGGCTTTGTAGGCCGAGCAAAGTACTCAGCCCGAGACATCATTATTTAGATCGATTGGACTGTTCCCTGCAAATAGTGGCGGCTAGTCGCTGGGCATTAGGCATGGGGCGCAAGAGAAGTCTTCGTCGCCGAGACCGGCGGCGACTGTGTAATGTAGTTGACTTGACACTCAAGGCTCTTCCACCACTCAAGGGACTTACCACAAAAGAAAACTGTTGTGTTTGATATACCGAATATTTATTATACAGAATAGAGAACATATTATTCAAGCATTTAAAATAACAAATAATATGGTTACCTATGGTGAATAATATGAAAACTTAAGGCAGCTGGTGTAAAAAAAAATTCTTAATTGCTGATTAATTGATATAAATGTAATCCATAAAATTATAAATCTTCAAATACTTTTAAAAATGTAAGAGATCAGCTGCTGGATCTGTTAACATTTATGATTATGATGTTCCACAAGGGTATGTATTGTCACCACTTTTATAATACACCTACACTGCATCCATGCGAATCTAATTTTATTATGCGATAATGCTAACAGATAATAAAACATTATATGTGATGAATGTTTTATTCACTTCAATAATGATTCGAAATAACTCGTATCTTTAATTAAATAAAAACATTATATTGGATTTCATTGTACAAAATGTCCAGAGAATAGCTAAAATAAAAATGCTCATGGGTTTCCCAAAAATGTTTTAACTGTTCGTTTATCCCTAGTGTTATATAAGATCAGCAACTCCGATACAGAAAAAAATAGAATCAGTTTAATTTAGATAAAGATAAAAAATAAATCACAAGAATCACTTTATTCGACTGTGAAAACTGTTAAACCGGAATTCCTGCTTTAAAGTTATCACTCCACATAGACGTAGTTGGAAGTTTTCTTTTAGCTTCAATGAAAAAACGTGACTTTAAAGAATGTAAAGTGTTGAAATATTTTACAACACGCATTAATAGACTACGTGCGTTCTACTGGTTCACATAGGCGATTCTCACTCTGCTCTTTTACATTTATCTCTTTAACAAACAAAGATAAATGAACCTTGAGTAGGAGTAGAAGAAGTCAATGCTAATAATCAACAGGAACATGTTAATCTACCAGTAAATAAATAATTTAATTCTAATATATTATAACATTTCATGTAACAGTCTATCTTTTTCGACGGAGTAGAATCACAAACTACTCCGTCAAAAAAGATAGAAATCGCCCGGACTTTTATTATTGTTTATGTACATTTGGTAAGTATGATCATAGAACAAAACAACTTTTCATACCGCACGGTGACAATATATTTGGCAAAACAGCAATCGTCGAATCAGATAGTCTTTTTAGTTCTTCATGCTACAGAGGATGAGATCCCGGTGTCATCGATTTAGCAATTCGTGACATCTGACCTACGAATAAGTTAAATATTTCTTTTCATCCTTACACCTACCATAACAAACGGAAAAGTATATCTGGCAATTTGTAGCCAATTAGCAGCGAAAAAATTGAATAATTGATAAAAACTTAGATGTAGTTGATAGACAATATCGATAAAAATACGCAACTGATACATTTTATTAATTATTATAATTCAGAACGGTAACTAATCTAATACAACGGAATAACTCACTTGTAACAGCAAAGCGCAGAAAATGAAGCCGATTTGAAAAGACATGTTGAAATGTTTGTAAATATAAACATAATGGTGTAAACGCAGGCTTTTATAGATGATATTGTGAAAGAGAAATTTTCTAGAAATTGAGCAAGCATTTGAAAAATACCTTGATTAAAATTACGAAATCTAATTCCGGTGCATTGTTTTACCCGACCCATGAGTTGATTCTAAGTTAAACTGTGTCCAAAGTTATTGGAAGGGCGGGAGCCGCGTCGTAACATACTGAGAATTATGTTATTACTGAGAATAGTAGTTCTGATCTTCTTAAATATAATATGTAAGTCAATTAATAACTTATCATGGCCTATCTCAGTAATCAATAGGTGTTATTATCAATTAGTCTATTCATATAACAACTCCTACGGAAGATAGAAAGGAGTCGATTTTTCTTTAAGTTACTCATTTTAGAGCAACCGAAAAAGAATAATCTTTTAATAAATCAATTCTAAATTAAATGACATTTCTTTTTCTTTAAACAAACCTTAGCTTTTTCAATACTACTAAGTTGATTTTAAATAAAAACATATTTTTATTTGAGTTTTTTCTAAGCTTAGCTTATCAAAGTAAAACAGTAAATAATTATTTTCCGGTTTCCTTAAATACTATATCATCAATCACAATATTCAGCTGCTGACGCGTCTAACATAACAAACAATGTATACATATATAACATAAAACAATGTACTTATTTTTTATACCTTTTTTTAACGTGAGGACATCCTCATAGATACCCGTCACTTTCGGGAGTAGAAACGGTTTATGTCGGACGCCTACCTACTAAAACTACACGGTGTCCCTCCCATCGCCAGGTTTTTGGCCGTGAGAATGCTTTCACACACATCTTCTGCCCTGGTGCCGCTGGATCTCGGGATCCGCTTTTATGTAAACCCTCTCAATAGCTGATTGCAGATCATTTAAAATGGTATGGGCTTACACGGCGCGCATCATTTCGAAGTCTCGGAGAAGACAGATACCTCCGTATTCGTCTAACCCATATTATCCACAGGTCTCGCACCGCTACGCTAATAAATTATTTAGAAGCAGCAACCTAGTCCAATTGGTTTCCCTCTGGCTCGATTACCTCGCTACCCCCCTTGGCTTACTTAGACTAGTAGGTGCCTGCCATAAGTTTTCTAGAGTTTGTCGCCATATTATCGATATGAAGACTAGACTCCAAAACTCGATAAAGTCATAAGAAGAAACAAAATTACAAATTGGAATTGATGCATTGTAACGGAAGAGAAAGCATACGTCAGAGCTACAACTGTATTGATTTTTTAGCAGCCATGCGACCTTACAGAAGTTACCCCTTTCTTTGGAAATCATTATATCTAAATGTTTCGGTAATTTTAAATTATTTTACATTTCTTCTTCTTGTCAGTTTCTTGGCCTACTAATGGAAAATTTACTCAACAATTTAGACTCTGAACAAAATGAGCTGGTTAATAGAAATAGCTCAACACCCACAGATGTGAAGCAAGCAAACGGATTATAGAAGTTAATCTGGAAACCAGTACATAGATACAAAACCTGTTGGCTTTATAGGTCGGAATGAGGAAAATTGACTTGATATTTCCTAGCTTGAAATAGCTATATACTCACTGGTAAAACCCAAATAAATGGTAATTTTTTTTTTGTTTTGTTAAAATTCCTATTTTGCCGAGTATAACAGAAAAACATGAGGTATAACAAAGCACTAACCATGAGTTTACGACTTGTCAAGTTTACTATATTCGCTACCGTGTCTATAAGTTATTTGTACGAAAACTTTAAGCTGGGCCTCTATTGAAAACTAAAAGAAACACATTTTTAGACCACACTTTTGGTTACTAGTTTTCGACACGTAACTTACCGAACGTAATCTATATCAACTCACAGTAAAGGCTCAGTTCCCTTAGATTAACACACTAATTGCGTTACTGGACTTAAATAGACGCGCGTGAGCGAGAAAAAATAGATCTTCTCGCTCGTGCCTTGTCATTTTTAGTGAGAGAAATATGTACTATAACTTTTTACTTTAAGACGATTTTATTATAATTAAAAAAAATACAATAAGTGCTGAGCGTTACTTATTTACGCTATTGTTAGTAATCGCAATCTTATAACAATAATTAAACAAGTTTGATTTATTGACCATTCGTTAGAACTTGTTTAAGATTTAACCTTCTTTTTGCTTACCTAATCTTTTACTGAATTGTATGGCTGCGTGCGGTCTTACAGACCAAAAGCTAGGAATTATGATATATTATTAGCTGTCAGTCCGTGTCTTCGTCAGAGTAGAATATAACCAATTTTCATACAAAATTTGATATCCGTTTTAAACGTTTTGGGATCTGTTTTTTTTTAAAGTAACCTATGTTTGAATGTGTTGTTGTTTAGCCTTTTCCTATTTATATGCCTGTCGAATTTCATTAAAATACCTCCAGAGGCTTAACAGGGATAGGGGTTCTTAAATTAAAAACATCGTGGATCTATTTATCAAACATAAAAACTGTGTCACCCACCTTCATTAATTAAATAATAGTTTTAAAAATTGCCTTGAAAAATAAACTATTTTAATTATGAATTTATCTATACGATTTAATACTAATACACGCATAATGCTGCTATAAATGACCTTTTGTAAGTGATTAATGTAGTGTTTAGATAGTAGTGTTTTTAACAATATGGTATACGTTTTTGAATGTAGAATAAAACGAAGTGTAAAAGAATAGAAAATATCAGTTGCCATTGTTAGATTGGGGTAAATGTTGTTTATCTATTATATAATAGAAAATTCTTTATAAGCATGCAAGTGCTGCTTATGAGCGTTGAAGTTTTTATAAACTACCACCGAGTGCGCATCGGACCGAATCGTATTGTATTCGACCCAGCGAACCGCGGCAGCAGCACATTTACCTTCAGCAGTTCAGGTTGAAGCAGCCGGTGCTGGGGCTTTCGGCAGTTGCAGGAGGCATCTCGATTCGGAATAGAACCTATAGTCGCCTGCACCTGCCATACATAATTCACTATTCCAAAGTTTTCGAAGATGCATTGTTAGCTCAAGAACAAAATATAAATAAATTTATCGTATATCCAATCGTATAAAACATGATGATAACACGACATTAAGTAAATAAGTAACCTTGTAAAACTGTGAAATGAAATGAAAATTATTTATTTGAGGAATATGTGTGTTAAAAAGTTGTAATAAAGATATTTTAGAATAGGTACAATATATTCTACCACAGTGTGGTGTGCAAACATTTAGTTAAATTTTATGAAGTTACATATTTCTATAAAAAATGTACATTTAAATCGCAGAACTTATTTACATTTTTTTAAAAACATTTTATTTATTTACGAACATAAGTTTCATAATTTAATTTACATGAATTTAAAGGTATATTAATTTTTAATCCTATCTACCGTACACTACCACCGTACTGGGTAATCTGCTATCTAGGAAAAATATTAAAGCAATGAAAAATAAAGGTCGGCAACGTATTTGTGATACTCCTGGTGTTGCAGATGCCCGTGGGCGGCGGTGATCACTTTCCATCAGGTGATCCACTTGCTCGTTTGGCTCCTCTTGTATAAAAATAAATGTATTTACTCTATTTACATATACGTATATAGGAAAAAAAATGTTTGCCGGTCCTACAGGCCTTCTCGCGAGAACGGCAAGGTTAACTTATACAAATAGTTTGAATAGAAGCGATACTTATAGATTTTAATCAATATAAGAATATTTCATACAGTTGTTGGTTGTATTTACCAAACATAAGCAGGGTTTTGTTATTATGTTTGAATAAAATTGAAGTATAAAACAAATGCCATGTATTTAAAAGTGTTTTTGGCTATTTTTTTATTAGCTGCAACAGATTTATCAGAAGCAGGTAAGAAACACTAAACAGGAATTATTACATTAAAGGCCTATAACTTTTCCAAGCGGCTTTGCATCCCCTTTAACTAAACTTAGTAAAACTGCAAAAACTGGCTCCTACTATTTTATTGGGTACCACATTTCGATTACGTAACCACATAATTTTTGAAAAGTTTTTACTTTTATTCCGGATGGACCCATATATACATTTTATCAAGATCTGAAAAAGGTTATTGAGTTATAATAAACTTAATAATGTTTGCATCTAGCCTCTAGGGCACTCACTACCTATCACCTACCTATTAAGTGAAAATACAAAACTCGACTTCCATTTTCTTTAATATTAATAACCTATCTAAGATAAGAGATAGTGCTATTTTGGATGAGTCACCAGGTAGTCGCTGTTATTTTTCAAAAATTAACAAATGTATCTAGTCAATAAATTTCTAGAAGGCCTATCTTTATTTATAGATAAGTTAATAACATTGGCCGTTAGTTATTTTTTCTATAGTTTGACCAATTTTTCTGTGGCCTTTGTTCCTTTGCATTTTGTGAAAATGTCAATATGTATTTCAATGTTCTTATGTCAGTGACATGCACACGGTCTCCTGACAGTAAGAGACAGTCGTGGCCTATAGACACCATAGATGTTACAGGTGCGTCTAGGGTGTAAGCCCTACAATGTCCTCCTATCTTCACCCGGGCATGTTGCTGCTCAGAACTCTATCACAAATGGGAAAATAAGAAAACCGTTTAAAGTGTGCCTAAAAATTTGGATAGGTTTTAATATTTCTTCAGGGCCCAATAATCAAATCCTTGCCCGATGATCATGCGATCATCTAAAAAAATACCTTTCGAATGTAATAAAATATTAAATCGATCGAAGCGTCTTCGATAAGTAATCATATTATAGACGAAGAAAACCGACTGATTGAGAACTCTCATTTGAAGCAAATTTAACGGATTCTAATCCTCAGGCCTGTTGACAAATAAAAGTATTTCGTTTTTATACAATATTTATTAATAATTTTATATTTGTTAACACTTAACTCTTCTTAAATACTAAAGTTTTCTTCTAGCCTTCTTAAATGATTAACATCAGATTCTTGTGACAAACTGTGATTAATAATGTTATGTTTATAAACATCCATATTTCTTTGCGCGGACGCCATATTGTTATAAATCTCTCTCGGTAAGGGCAGGCGATTATGAGTGGGAATTTTGACATTTGTCAAACTGCGTTCCATGTTCAAAAATACTCGTTCGTTCGGATACGTTGACTGGGGTATTACAAAATGGGGGATGTCCGGCTTTGGTACGGTTCTAAACATTGCTCTATCAACAATTTGATTACTTGTGACGTTAGCAATGTTGTTAAGTGATTTAGCCCACTGCTGTTGTTGAGTGGGAGGTAGTCTGTTGGGATAGTTGAAGATCCACAATCTGTCCCCAACAAACATAGGCCTAGGGGAGATTATGCCTAAGCTACTATAATACTGTTGAGCTAAGACTTCAACATCATTGGTGTATTTCCTCTTCCATTTTGTTCTTCTGTTTTGAAACCATATTTTTATCTGCAAATAAAAGATAAATGCTTGCTAATTATAAGATAAGAATTACACGAAACTTCTACTCAAAATTTAATGATTCTACTACAAACTCTAATATCCTCGTTCTAGCAAAAAATTATCACTTGTATTGGTTCACAAAAAGCAAATTTCTGTTTTTTTTAGAATTATATCTTTTTCGGAAGATTTAAATTTGTAAATAATAAATTGAAATCATACTTATTTTTAAAAACGTCAAACTAAATTTAATAGTATCATTAACAGTACCGATTAATAATTTAAGTTCATAACTATATTTATATTTAAGTACCTACTTTCTTAATTACCGTGTTTGTCCCTAATGCATATTGCTGCGGCCTTAATGATAACGTCATATTTCAGTCTGGAGGGTATGGCAGCAAGCAGACTTGCACACAATTCCTAACACCCAGGTTACAGGTCAGCGAAGCACTTACATATAACATTTATGGTCTCTTTAGGTCACAGTCGTCTCTTACCATCAGGATAGCCGAGTGCTTGTCCTATTCCATTAAACTGTTTGAAATCTCCTATTCATATAATAAATGCGAAAGTTTGTATGTTTGTTTGTTTGTTACTCTTTCACGCAAAAGCTACTGAACCGACATAGAGGATAACTTTAATTAACATATAAGATAGTTTTTATCCTGAAATAATGTTCCCAAATTAATCACGTGAGCAACGCCGCGGGTAATAGCTAGTATTTGATATATGTATATCAAATTAAATTAATTTTCATTAAAGCCAAGCGGCTCCTTGTTTTGTGTTTAAGAAAAGTTACCTGAGTTTCTGTCAATCTAAGCTGTCTGGCCAAGCGCCCCCTAGCAGCGACAGACAGGTATCTGTTCTTCTCGAATTCAGCTTCTAGGCTTTTGATTTGTTGCGCGCTGAAAGCTGTACGGGCTCTCTTTCCCCGTGAACTAGAGGCACCTGGAACAATTTTTATAATATAAGGCGCCAAACAAACCAACTGATTTCCACTGATTGGTAACTAAAACTTAATCGGAGCATTATCAACTTGAAATTGGGATCTTAATCGTTTTCGTAAGAAATTTTACCATGTAAACTAGGTATAACTTATATGGGAACAGTACAATGGACAGCGTACGGCTATATTAATAACCTATCTTCAGACAAAGATAGTACTTCTAGAGTTTTGTTTCTAAGATATTTTCGTTTGTTGTTTAAAATTAAGGCCCCATACTTAGTCAGCCAAAAGAGCCAATCGCCGCA
>NJDD01000446.1:242283-289772 GCA_002245505.1 Calephelis nemesis
ATGTAAAAACAACGGATGTAATAGTTTTGGTTGATGATGTTGTGTTGGAACAAGTGAATGAAATTGTATATCTTGGATATGCTTTTAGCAGGGATGGAAGGTACACCGCGGGTGTAGAGAGAAGAGTGTGTTTTTTTATGATATTGGAAGGCAAACAAGCAGACGGATTTCGGCTTAATTCACTAATACCCATAGATTATCCAGTCAATGGGTATTAATAAACGGATTTTCTAATGATAAGAATTTTACGCCGCCCAGGGACACCAAAGGTGGTGATGGTGCGTTGCCAAAGTAAGTTTACCAGTTAAATGCAGGGAATAGTGTAAATGGAGCGTTAGGTAAGCTAATTCATAGCGAGGTTTTGAGTCAAAAAGCTAGACCCGCTTTGCATAATTCTGTGCTTATCCCAACGTTATTGTATGGAAGTAATAGTTGGGTACCTATGTCAGAAAAACATGAGAGCAGGATAGATGCGGTCGAAATGAGAGCGCTAAAAAAAATCTATGGTGTAACGCTCGTTGATGGCATTCGTAACAGTGAGATCCGAGAAAGAGTGGGAATTGAAAGAAAGTGTTTTTGTTAAAATGCGAAAGGGCATGAGTTAAGTCTCCCACCCCTACCAAAATTAGCTTTGTCAGCTCTGTTCGCCACTTCGCTGACTATAGTAGTTAGTATATAGTAGTTCTTAAGTTATTTGTATTGAATATTGTATAAGTCCTTAATTCGTGCTCCGCTGATTCAGTCATGTGGAAAGAATGACAGGTGAAAGATTGACAAAGCAGATAAATAATGCGAATGCGGAGGGATGTAGGAACCCGGGTAGACCACGGTTGAGATTCCACGATCAAATCCCTCGGATAGTGTGGTGTCAAGATTCTAAGGAACCGGGGTGTTTGTATAGAAAGGGTAATGAATGTAAAGGAAGAAAAACGGGTTTGTCAGGATCGTGAGGTCTGGCTCTCGATACTCTCTGCCTACCTCGTAAGGGACTTGGCGTGAAGATATGTATGTAAGTAGTCAAAAAACATCTTGAAAAAAATGTTTCATAGAAACGATTCAAAAACTATGTATAACGAATTGTCCGTTAATTCACTCTTAGACGCAGATCAAACCTGTGTCTGGTCGATTCATTTCAGTTTACTTTTGGGCTCCCGTAGTATGAATGTAAAAACAAAATCTTATAAATTTTGTCCGTATGTCACAGCCATTTTGTAAAGAGAATCAGTTTTCAACTAACGTTTCAACGTTTTGCTCGAATTTTAAATAAAAGGATAAAAGACAATGATTAGACAACGTATTTTTATTTTATCACCTGCCCTGAGCTTAAGTTTCTATAAATTTTAAAGAAAGAAATTTTTCGCCCCAGGCAGGATTTAAACTGTCCAAGTACAACAACAACACAGTCCTGAGTACCCACTGAAATGAGTTCATCATTACAGATGAAATTCACATTTACAATGGCCATAACTTTCGTTTCTCGCAACGTATTTTTATTTTAGCACTTGACCTGTGCTTAGGTTAAGTTTCTATATATTTAAAAGACAGAAAAAATTTCACCCCAGACAGGATTTCAACCTGCAACCTTCCATGTTAAGCCGACGAACGCTCTAACCATTTGAGATACTGAGGATTCAATAGATTTGCCACCTCTCATATTGTGGGACTTCGAGTCTTCGACTAGTCGTGAGTGCCCTGGTTGTGCCTCTGCCTACATCTTTAAGGATATGGGGGTTTGGCCTTTTTGAATTTTTTACAACATTTATTGTCTAAAGTTTCTGTGTAAGTATTTAAAGTGTTTTTAAAAAAATCTTCTGTTAGGGTTTCTATAATTATGGGTATAGTTGAATTAAACGGGTGATGCAGTTTAAACTGCAGAGACAATGACGTATTCCTGCTATTCACGTTAGGTGAAATTAGAAAAGCGAAAGTATGAGTTCTGTTTTCACGTCAAATTGGGTAAACTGTCTTTCATTATAACAAAAAAATAGACAGAGACGACTAATTCGACTACGACTACTTTTTATTTTACGAACGTACTTACCTACGTAGTAGGTAGTACCCTACCTACTAGGTAGGGTACTTTTTATACCAAAATCTCATCGGTTACAGAAAGTAACAGCGAGTGAGATTGTTATTAATAATAAAATGTTTGCTGATCATTATCCTATCCTATTTAAAAAATCTTTTGATGCAAGCAATTCAGGCTTCTTTTGACCCCCATTAAAAATCGGTTTGGTTATAACAACAAGTATGAATTTTCACATGCTAAGCAAGCATTATATAAACAAACAACATAATATATTTAAAGTTTCAATTACTTTAAAATAGTATTTTAAGAATTGTAATTTGTCAAACTTTCTTAAGGGGCCATATACGCTAAAATACGTCAGCAGTTTACTGTTTTTTTCATACAAAGCAATCATGGATCTTGCTGACAAAAATACACAAGATTAATATGAACATGCTTTACTAGACTAGTGCTTCCAAAACACGATTCATTTCACTTTTCTCGATAGAAAAAAATTAAAAAAGTTAACCCTTTTTTGAAAGCAAAACGCAAATGTCTACTTCAAATATGAAAATATCGACACCAGATTTAACGTAAGCATAGATAAGTACTATACCTAAAAGATAAGTTTTTCAGTTTTATACTTTTTTTTCAAATTACTTTTATAGTGTCAAAAATAGTGATTTGTCGCTTAAGACGTTTACTTTAGAGCGAAATACTTCATAGTAATCATGGAATGGGGGAGCGCTGTGATTGGCTCTTCTGGCTGACTGAGTATGGGGCCTTAATTTTGTCACTCACTGACTGACTGACCGATCACCAAAAGTCTATGGCACTTCTAGCAGACATAAAACCTTCACATTTAGAATATAATTAGGGTTTAGTGTTTAAATCAAGGGAAAATCTAAATCCTATTAATATTATAAATGCGAAAGTTTGTATGTATGGATGTATGGATGTTTGTTACTCTTTCACGCAAAAACTACAAAGCCGATTACGATGAAATTTGGTATGTAGGTAGCTGAAGACCCAGAATAACATATAGGCTACTTTTTATCCCGGAGTTCCCGCGGGATTGGGACTTACGCGGGTGAAACCGCGGGGCGCAGCTAGTATTTCATAACTTCTGTCTAGTTTTCTAGATACACTAACTTCGTGAATAACTTACACAACTAATCTCATATACATGTACAGGATTACAAAGTTACATTTGCAGTTTATGAATCATTGTACTCGGACCATCGATTTCTCCCCTACCTATGATTAAAGGAATAATAGTTATATATAGGTACCTAGATAAAAGAAGTATAGCAGGAGGGCGTACCTATAGAGTGGGAAAGGGTGAGTACAGCCCATGAAAAGTATGTCCAACGTTCCTCTAAGAAAATATGATAAAATACTTGTAAATAAATAGACTAAATAGCTCGAAATTACCAATTATCATGAAAGAAAGAACATCATCATCATCATCAATTCTTACCGTCCACTGCTGGATGATGACGATAACAACTAAATTTGAAATTATTAATAGACCGTATGTTCATCGCAAACAATGAAATACATAGAGACTACTATAGTTGAAGCTCAAGAAGTATTACCTGAAAAGAAAAAGAGGAAGACTACCTACAAAAATAAGAAAAAATCATAAGACAGAAGCTTAAAGAAAAATCGTTATTGATATTCTAGATATAAAAGGTACCAAAAAATATAGGACTCTACAAAAAGATGTGAACTGCCACCAAAAATATCCTGTAAAGAAACCAAGTCTCGCAGCTCAGTTTTTTTACTTTTTTTGCCTATTCCTGTCACAACAATTACAAGGTCATGTTCTAGTCTAGAGGGTAAGGTAGCCAGTAGACTTGCACGATAGGTCTAAGACCCCAGCCACAGAACAATTTCTATAGGTCATACTAACTATATCTAGTGTCTATATCATATTATATCAGTTATCTATTTCTAACGAAAACATATTGTAGTGTCAAAGATTTTCTTGCAGACAAGAATAAATAATAAAGTATTTCTAATATGATTGGTTGATCGGGGAGTTTGTTTAGCCGTTTCTTCTCCTGTCTGGCTAGGTTTGGAAACGGTGGTAGTTTACGGTAGTTAGGAATAAATTAATTTACATTTTTTTTTATGACATTGGAAGGCAAACAAGCAGACGGATTTCCTGATGGTAAGAAATTCCCGCCGCCTAGAGACACCAAAGGCGGTAATGGTGCGTTGCCAACCACAAGCCGGGATGTTAGGCCTCGAGCAAAAGTAAGTTTACCGGCTACCTTACCCTCCGAACTGGAACACGTCATGACGTTATGGCGGCAGGAATAGGTAAGGCGGTGGTACCAATCCGGGTGAGTCGCTGCGAAACTCTACCACCTAGTCAGATGTCACGGTGTTAGTGACGGCAAGCCTATGCTCGCCTTTTACGAGCTGCCTGGCACAGGAAGGCAGATGGTCTATTCTACAAAGGAGCCCGGACCAATACGGGGGAACATTGTAAAAATTGTTTTCATTGTTAAATAATCATGTAATCAATACAAAAATTTCTTTCTAACACAAGCCGTTTGTTTTTTCGCTGTCCTTGCAACGTATGAAAATAATAATTACCTATAGCTAAACATTAGTATACTAAGCATTAAAAGAAAATGGCTGAAAAAATTTCATCGTGTACTAATTATTCACGAAATTATTTTAGTAAGTTTGGAAACCGAAACTCAATTAATAAATTGGGCTTGCTTGAAAAAAATCGTAAACTTTCATAAAAAAACCCACTTTTTTTAAGTTTCCTTATTTGAAAATAATTGATTACCTCCTTTAGTTTCTATTGAAGATAATTATGTTTACAGAAAAAATATGAGAATCTTTTTGCTCAGGTTTTTCTAAAACTATTTTTTTTAATTGAAATTAAATTATCATTATGTTTGCAGGCGGCGAATGTCTTTTTTTTCGATGGCACCAAAGCCCAAGACTCATGGGGAACTGTTTTTTTTTTAATTAAAATATTTGTATGCACATCCACACATTTTTTTCACATCAGTCACTTGCTAGGTAGGCAGAAAGTATTAATAAATCAACACAGAAAAGTCATGTTATTTATAACTCGAGAATGGCTGAACCGATTTGGCTGAAAATTGATGGTCATGTAGCTTAACCAGGACAAGGACATAGAGTATATTTTATCCGTTTAACAGCAAGGATACTAGAAAAATCAACATTTTAATTTTTCCCATACATACTGAACAGGTGGAAGAAGTTCGCCGGATCAGCTAGTTTTTATATAATGTCGCTTTTAAAGCTCTATTTGTAATTTATGTCACATCATATCCACCCTCAAAGGTACCAAACAATATTAATAATTTAAATGTTGACTTACACATGCCAAAACTAGCTTAGAAACAGAAATTTTCTTTTGTTTAAGATATTAGTTCAAATATAAAGCAAGCTACACCTACAAAACTGTAAAGCGACTTTTACGATATCATAAAAAAGATGACACTAATTAGGCTCATTCTAAGAGGGTAAAAGTTTATAGACATATATCTACTTACAGACTTAAACTTAAAAGATAAGTGAATTATTATAGAAGAATTAGTATAGACTAGGTCGTAATGTAAGTAATGAGAAACAGTATTTTTATAGGGCAAAGAAATTAAAAGATGGTAAGTAAAACAATGCAAAAATAATGTCTAATAAATAATATATTTATTTACCTGTCAAATATACCGACGACTTTCCTGATATTTCTTGAACATCGGCTGAAGAGTTTTCTACGTCTAGTTGTTCTGAACAACTACTGGCTTTATCATCTTCAGACTCTAAATCTGATTGACTTATGCTATTTCTAAAATCTACAGAATCTGATGTCGATGGTATTTGACTATCGAATTTGTCGGCGAGTAAATTTTCAATAGAAAACGGCAATTTTTTATCAACTTTTTCAACACTTTCCTCTACGACAATAGGTTCAACTGATTCTGACATTGTCTTATCACAATTAGAAACAAAGTCGTTTATCTCATCCGTTGATGAAAATGCACAAGGATTTAAAAATTAGAATATAATCCACTGTCTTCATTTGAAGCTATAGACACTATTAAAAGCCAAAGTCTGATTTAACGTCAAGCATCTCACGTCCGATGATAATTTAAACTAATTCCGAAACTAACGAGGCGTTTTTGTCAAATCGAAATGCAGACTGCTTACGAAATGTTAACTACTGAAAATCCCCAATCTTGTTATCTCTTAACACAAAGGTATAAGATTCAAAACTGAAAGAAATTAAACATCTGGCAACGATTCTGAATAGGATGAAGATGGAAGATGTCAACTAATGGGCGTCTATACAGATGACATTACTGTATGCCACATTTAAGATATCCGCAATGAAATTTCAATCTAATTATCAATTGGGTAAGATCTAATTCGTTTTCTCCGGATTTAAATGATGCAAATAGCGTTTAACTTCGTAAATCCGATGTATAATTAGCTATAAACCAATGGGACGTCTGTGGGCGTGTCTGATGCGCAGGCGCATCTTTCAGTAGATCAAATTGGGATTTATTTCAGGCGCGCAGTGAATTATGCGCTTGCTCATTAATTGTGATAATTATTTAGTTAGTTTGTTTAATTGGACGCGTCACGTGACTCTGAATAAGATCTCTCGGAGTTAAGTATGTTTTTAACGTTGGAGAAGCAATTTGAGGTGATTGGGACTGATGTTGATTTGTGTTCGAGTTTAACTGTTGTTATTTTGTCGTTCATTATAACGATTTATTTAGTTGATTGAAAAAATAGTATCTTAATAACTGTTGCTGGGATAATTGCGGGGTTGATTGTTCACTGCATTATTTTGTATTACACATCTATTGTCTATTTGATTGTACGATTAGTTATTTTACGTTTGTTATAGCTTCTTTAGTAAATAATGACTGTTCTACCAGGCAGCTTATTACAGGTCAGTATATTATATTTACAGAAATTTTACTTATTATACCTAAATGTATCCTTAAAATAAAAAAAAATATAAATTTATGAACATGCAAAATCACTACACTCATTATAACTTCTAAACACACGTCAAACTTATAACATCTGCTTTTTCTAAACAGCAGTAACATATTACAAAACATAACCATAGGAACTAAAACTATAAAAAAGTAGAAAAACAAAAAAGGTAGTCGGTGTTGCTTGAAACATAGGTGCCTAATTTGTTTTCTTAAAGTAAGTTTTCAGTTCTAATTCCAGTTAAAGCTAATAGTCTCTGAACCTAGATAGTCCTGGGACATATTTTTACAGACTCCTGATGATAAGAGACAATCGTGGCCTATAGACACCATAGACGTTACAGGTGAGTTCGAGTTGCTATACTATGGCCGGGATGTTAGTCCTCATGTGCAAGTCTACCGACTACCCTTTACTCCGGACCGGAACATGACCCTGTCCTTGTGGCGATAGGAATAGGTAAGGCAGTGCATCTCTACCTTGGCAACTTGCTGCACAGGACTCTACCAACAGTTCGAATACGTCTTAAGAACCCTTAAGAAATGGGCGTAATATCTAACTACTCGGAAACGCATCAGTGATACTCCTGGTGTTGTAGGCTAGTGTGTGAGGTGCAGTGATCACTCAACAACGATGTGACCAACTTGGCCGTTTGAATACTAGAATACTAAAAAAAATTAGCTTCAGATCATGGGGATATTTATAACGGATTTTAAAAAAGTCAGATGTTTAATTTTTTAAATGATTTAAAAAAAGGAGGAGATTCTCTATTCAATTGTATGCTTTTTTTATATGTTTGTTACGAGATTTACTCAAACAATTGCTAACTTTTGCAAAAAGATATGGCACGATTTCGAGGCATAAGTATTAATTTTATTATGATCCGTGTAGATGTTTTTGAGTTATACTTAATAGTGCATGCATTTTTTCCTGTGTTGGTCCAGGCTCCTTTGCAGAAGTCCAGGCAGCTCGTAAAAGATGAGCAAAGACCTACCATCACTAACACCGTGACATCTGACTAGGTAGTAAAGTTCCGTAGCGACTCGCCCGGACTGGTTCCACCGCCTTACCTATTCCTGCCTACATAACGTCAACGCTTGCCGTTGGCGTGTTCCGGTTTGGAGGGTGATCTAGCCGGTAAACCTAATTTTGATCGATACCTAAAATCCTGGATTTAGGTTGGCAACGCACCTTTAGCATCTTTGGTGTCTCTAAGCGGTGTGAATTTCTTACCATCAGGAAATCCGTCTGCTTGTTTAACTTTCAGTATCATAAAAAAAACTTACCTTGTCGACTAGTGGGATCATCACTAGTGGATTTCGTAATCATGATGATGACTCAATGCATGAATTGATGAGGTCTTCAACATAAATAAAAATGTATGTAACATTAAGTGTTACTCAAAAACTACTAGTAGGATGTTGTCTTTGCAAGATCCATGATTGCTTTGTATGAAAAAAACAGTAAACTGCTGACGTATTTTTGCGTATATGGCCCCTTAAGTAAAGTTACATGTTACTGTATCGATTATCGTCTATCAATGGATAGTTTACTAAAGGTATGATGATTTTGTTATAAAAAATCTAAAACTCAATATTTTTTTTTTATTTAAGTAAAAGACAATGAGTAATGAAGATACATACTTAAAAAAAGTAAGTAAAACTTAAAACAAGTTTTTACTAACAATAAACTTAAGTCTAAAAGAATAATATATACAAAACAATAAATAGTCACTTATTTAATATTGCATAATTATTTTGTCAGTTTTTGTGCATATTTCGAGCATTTTTCATGCACATTCGCGTGTATGTTTCAAGCTTTTTATGTTGCATAAAATCCGGTCTTTAGTTATGTCTCTTTAAAGTCAATGTAGACATAGGTATAGGACAGGTGAAACTACGGAAGATTATTATTATTGATTAACTATAATATGTACTCATCAATTTTAATAACCTATAGGAACATTAAGATGAGATCAGAGATAGCTGCTTTGGATCAGTAACCAGGCAGCCACTGCTATTTATAGTTATGCTATTTATATTTATTTACTACTATCTCTATCAATAGATAGGTAGTTGAAAATAGCCATAAAAAGACGGAAAGGCCCCCTTGACTATAAAACAGTTTAACTTATCTAAAGTTAAAGATAGGCATAATGGAGTTTTGTTGCTAAGATATTTATAACTACTAAACATAGTAGTGGTCCCTTAGTAACTAATATTAAGGAGCCCTAAGTTATAAAAATTAGTCTTTGGTCGGCCTTTGGTCGGGGGTATACAAAATTATTCTAAAAAGAAGTGACTGATTAGCAGCTTAACATAAACAGCAAAAAATATCCTATTACACATTAAAAGTCGTAAAATCGAATAGAATGTGAATATTACACTTTTTCAAACACAGGAATCAATAAATTACAAAAAAGCGCTCTTTTAAATAACCGAAATATTTTGTCATAATTAGGGCGCGCGCTATGGCGCTTAGTTTTTTTTTTGCTGTTTTTGTAAGCGAAGATTAATGGCCGTTCAGCCAGTTTAGGATGCGGTGGAATGAATCACCCTACTATACGGAACTCAACATGTTTATTGTCATGTACATGTAAGTAGTAATTATTGTTACAAATATACACTTACATTTTAGGTAATAATTACTTTATTCCTGTAGCTGTCGTTATCTTTACAATTAGGTGAGTGAAGCGGTTTCCATTGCCTTTTATTTGTCATTAGCTGTTCCCGCGAACTTCGTTCCGCCCGTTCAGTTTGTATGGGAAAAATTAAAATGTTGTTTTTCCCAGTTTCCTCACAATTGAACAGGATAAAAAGTATCCTATGTCCTTCTCCCGGTTTTAAGTTACCTCCCTACCAATTTTCAGCCTAATCGGTGTAGCCGTTCTTGAGTTATAAATAGTGTAACTAACACCACTTTCTTTTATATAGATTTAAAGGCTCAACTTAACACTGACCACTTTTAAAACTCTTTTGAAGCCAACGAAATATCACGTTATAATTGTCATACATTTTAGTATAACCAAAATTTACAAACTTAATTAGGTGTACTGTACATGTTACGAAATTTGATTAAAATCGGTTCAGTAATTTTAGAGTTTAATTATTAATAATATTAAATTAATATGCTTAGGTACTTAGTATGAGTGAGATATAGGTAGGGACAACTTTTAATTTTTTTAATTAAATAGATGTAACATGACAGATAATAATCAATACAATACAATGAAAAATAATAGCATTAACATATTTTCTACATAAGGTGAATGTGATAAACCTTGAAAAAAAAGTTTTGAGTACCTAAGAAAATAAATAAAATGTTGCCAACATTGGATTTCAAATTATCGTGCGGAACCCCACATAAATAACCATTTGACAAGTCTTCACTGCAGTGTTTCCGCATATTTGAGTTTGGCACGCCAACTTTGAACTAACGAAATAGTTTCGGTATGCGCGGTTGAGCTATAATTTACACGTGTAGGGGCTGCACTATTTTGTATCGATTTTAATTAGTGGCTTTTTCAGTATACAAGAAAAAATACTAGGTTAACAAAGCCCTGGCAAACAAAAACAATATTTGTGTATTTAATCTTGTCGATTACTCCTAAGTAATTAATGATAAAAATGACTACCACAGGCTCAGAATAAGTACTATTGTTTATTACAGTACTAATTAGATACTAACGTGCAGAAGATTCATTGGTGTGAAACGAAAGAAAACTTGAATTTTAAGATGTGTAACAAAGGCTTAGGTGTACATTGCGCTGAGCAAGTCTAACGGCTAACCTACCCTCCGAACCCAAACATGGCTTTGTCACTATAGCGGCAGGACTGTGTATGGCGGTGGAGCATAAAACTTATACAGTAGGTAAGTAACACTTCAAATACCTTTGTTTCAACTTTCAAATATTTATAAAAATAGCATTACTGTATAACCTGAAATTTATAAATTAGTTTTTTTAATACGTAATAATCCTAACCTATTAATATTATAAATGCGAAAGTTGGTATGTTTGTTTGTTTGTTTGTAATACTTCTTGGCGCTTAAACTGTTCCGCCGATATTCATGAAATTTGGCACAAACATAGGGGGTAACTTTGATTAACACATAGAATATTTTTATCCCGAAAAAATGTTCCTGTGGGATCATTACCCACGCGGGCAACGCCGCGGACAACAGCCACTAAATAATAAATTCCGTTCACGTAACATGTTTATCACTAAAAAAATCGGTGATTGACCAGTGGAGACTACTTTAAAGCATTTTTACACAATCTAAACAGTTTTAGTGCATAAAAATACTACATATTTCGAAGAGAACGTAGCCTTAAATATTTTTTGTAAATAACGTTCGAAAAGAAAGTGGCGGTGATACAGATTTCATTTCAAAGAAAAGTAATTACTTATTAATTAAAGTTTTCTAAGCTTTGTGTGGCGTTTATTGGTTCCAAAGCAATCTTTGCATGGAAAGTGGTATAGGTATGTCCTTTGTAATGGAGTCAATTTGAGACCTTGTGAAAGATTTTTTTTCCCTGGATAAAATCGTTTCTGGTAGCGAAAATATGAAACGTGAGATCAAATTTAAAAAAAAGATGCAAGTATCTATTAGTAGGCAAAAAATGTATTTCAGCATTATTTGCTGAGATAAAATCTCTTGTTACGTTAAACCTCTTTTTTTATTTTACAAGAAGAAATAACAAATTTGCTTAAGGGGCCATATACGCTAAAATACGTCAGCAGTTTACTGTTTTTTTCATACAAAGCAATGGTGGATCTATGTGACAAAAATACACAAGATTAACATGAATATGCTTTATAAGACTAGTGTTTCCAAAACGCGATTCATTTCACTTTGCTAGATAGAAAAAAAATCAAAAAGTTAACCCTTTTTTGTAAGCAAAACTCAACTGTCTACTTCAATTGTGAAAATATCGACACCAGATTTAACATAAACATAGATAAGTACTATACCTAAAAGATAAGTGTTTCAGTTTTTATACTTTTTTTCAAATTACTTTTATAGTGTCAAAAATAGTGATTTGTCGCTTAAGACGTTTACTTTAGAGCACAATATTTCAAAGTAATCATGGAACGAAGGAGTGCGGTGATTGGCTCTTCTGGCTGACTGAGTATGGGGCCTTAATAAAAAGCCGTGGCTAACCGTTGGTAGCTAGTACTAAAATAAAATATACACACAAACATATCTTCAGGCCAACTCCTTAACCGGGTAGGTAGAAAGTATCGAGTGTCGAATGCCAAGATCCAAGTTAGACAGGTTTGTACCTGTCTAACTTCCACCACATTCATTACCTACTACTCGTATTTTAATATTAACACGTTAATTTGGAAAGTCTTGACATCACTCCCGGCTACAACCCGAGTTGATCGTGGAATCTCAACCTACCAACCTAGCTTTCTCAGGGTATCTACATCCATCCACACGCGAATTGTATAGGTATTTATTTCCATGTCCAAAGCAATGTTGCATGCTCTTTCTTATTTTCCACCAACATCTTTTTTTCACCCCACTCTTTCTCGGATTTGACTGAGTCAAAGACTCCTATTTCGACCGCATTTATTGTACTTTCGTGCTTTTTAAGACACAATTAACACTTCAGAGCAACGTTGGGATAGGCACAGAATAATGTAAAGCGTGTCTTGTACTTTGACTCAAAACCTCGCTTTGAAATACCAACACTCCATTCACACTATTTCCTGCACACAACCACATATTTTTGTAGAATACACCTTAGATAATTCAGAGCGTTGTTTTTTTTCATTTAGTCGAGTTCTAAATTACGACATTGCAATAGTTTCTATTGCTCTAAGTAAGCAGTATTGAAAAAAAGATAAACCCGCTGAGTTTCTTTTCTCGGATCTTCTCAGTGTTTGGCCGCGATTCCGATGCGGTGGTAGCTTAAAAAAATGTCGACACAGTGCCACTTGTATGGTTCAAGTGAATAAAGTTTTTTTCTGATTCTGATTCTATTGAAGGAAGATATCTGCTCCCTCACGAAGATGTGGTACTAGAAGCTGTCGAGGAAAGTCTGAGCACTTCTGTACATGCAATAAAATTACACATAGGAGTATCCAAAAGTACAGGCCATTCAATTCTTCAAAACAATCACCTCACTCTGTATCACAAGCAGCTCAAATGATGTTAGAATGTCACCAATGAATCCACTGTTCCTCGAGAAATTTTGTGGACAGACGAGTCAACATTTATAAAGATGAGTAGGTACATGAACCTACATGAGTAGCAGAAAACCCAAATTGAATGGGACAAGATAGGCTATAGTATGTATCGTTTTGAAATACTTAACTTAGAGATTACTTACAACTTTGAGATTGCAATATTAAATAGAGAGCCTTTTCAGCAGCTACCACAGGTTTTGAATGGTGAAAGTATATTTAAATTTTCTACAAAATAATTTACCAAATCTATTGAAAACCACCACTGAGCTTATACAGGGACCTGTGGTTTCAACAATGCGGCTGCCCAGCGCAATATGCCATCTCAGTGAGAGACTACCCTTAATTTGGATATCCAAGGAGATGGACGGGGGAGTCTGATATAATTTTATAGCCAGACCACTCCTTTAACACCGGTATATATTTTGTGCTTAAACCAATACAACTATTATTAAGACGTATAGCTTTTCAGTTTTAGTAATTTAAAAACACAACTGTTGCTTAATTCATAGGTTTATTGGGGTTACCCCACGAAGCTACAAAACTATAGCAGGTTACTCTCCTAACTATGACCGGAATCATTTCAAAATACTGCCGACTTCCTCAAACGTACTGATCTCTTTCTCATTTTGATTTTGTTAACTAAGAGAGGTCAGCACCTACATTTGAAAATGACAACAGGAGTGTAACTTTTAGTAGTATTTAGCTTTATAGGCTAATATACCAATAAACCTATGAATTTAGTACCTAAAAGATATTTTTTTACTAAAACTGAAAATTTATTAAAAAAAAATGAAGTATATCATTATCATTATTTTTACAGGCGCGCACGCTGTTGATGTGTATCCACAGATTATACCCGTTTCCTTGAAATTGTTTGATATTTTTTTTATGTGTATTTTCATAATGCCGCCAAACCTCATTCGATGTGTTAATGTAAGGATGCGATCGCTTTATCTAAGCTACAAAACTATAGCAGGTTACTCTCCTAACTATGACCGGAATCATTTCAAAATACTGCCGACTTCCTCAAACGTACTGATCTCTTTCTCATTTTGATTTTGTTAACTAAGAGAGGTCAACACCTACATTTGAAAATGGCAACAAGAGTGTAACTTTTAGTAGTATTTAGCTTTATAGGCTAATATACCAATAAACCTATGAATTTAGTACCTAAAAGATAAATTTTTACTAAAACTGAAAATTTATTTAAAAAAAAATGAAGTATATCATTATCATTATTTTTACAGGCGCGCACGCTGTTGATGTGTATCCACAGATTATACCCGTTTCCTTGAAATTGTTTGATATTTTTTATGTGTATTTTCATAATGCCGCCAAACCTCATTCGATGTGTTAATGTAAGGATGCGATCGCTTTATCTAAGACCCTGCCGTCACTGATTAAGGTGGTTTATAAGTTATGAAGAAATTCAGAAAAATAACTTGTTTTAACGTGTGGCAGATGCCCAAATTTGTACCAAGCCAAGAAGAACTTGACAATGACAGTTGACAAATGACAATTGACACGTCTGATGTGACGTCTAGGTAAAAATAAAAACTAAACTAGAAAGAAATTTTGTTTAGTAACTTAGCTCCGCTGTGTTGTAATTTATGAATAAAATTTAAATTTTTCATTTCTAAAAATAAAATTTGAATAATAATTGTTTATTAATAAACCATACTCGTTAGTAGCATTGAATAAAATGCGCCATAAAAGTAATTTAAAGATACTGTTGTTCATAAACAATTTGCAATGTTTATAAATCGGACACATCAGTGAAATTTACGTGGAAACAAGTATTCAAATACTTTAAAACAATAATTTTACAAAATGCGGGTTAACTTGCGTAAGTTTATCTTAATTTGTGGTTCTTTGGTGCTGTTATGGCTAATAGTATCGTATTCGTCGATACTTCAATATTCGACTCCCCGTTCAACAAATAACGTAGAAGAAATGGAAAATAAAATAGATAGACTTGAACAAAAACTGCAGAACCAAATTAGTGATAGTAGTGTATTATTAGAAAAAGTTAAAAAGTATTTAAAAACGGCTGCGCAAAGAAGTTCAGAAGTAGTCGCTAATGTAGAAGAAATACGTAAGTAATTTTGTTTCATTTGTATGTAACAAACTTTTAGCGTCTATAGACGAATTTGGACTAAACTAAGGTGGTGGAATTGGACACCAGGCAAATGCCAGCATATTAGCTAAATCAGTCGCACAGTCCCTCGTCGTCAAAATAAAAATGTTATAAATGTATGTAGCTATGCCTGAGATTTGATTATTATAACAAATTTCCATGTAATCTGATAGGACTAAAATTCCTTGAACTGGCACTAAGTAGCTAGTGTACTAGATACAGATCTGCCTAAACTAATCAGTGCTGCCAAGCGTCCAACAAAATCCATTCATGGTTAAATGCTGTTTGTATTATTGACCAAATTAAAGAAAGTCCTACTTTCAATTGAAGTTTTAGAAGTTTATAATGTAAAGCTTGGTTTTATATATATATGTTTTTTAAAATATGACATGAAATTTAAACTTTTGGGCTCTTAACCCAAGTTTTTGGATAAACTGGACTTATTAGGGTATTAATTACAATTACCAAATTAACACTGCAAATTACATGCTGATGCTTTTAGTGCCTAAAGGAATTTGTTGTGTAAAGTTTTAATATTTCATCCCTCCATTGTAATTACTTTAGTTAATTTTAGTTTAGATGTGCTAATAGTAGTAATTTTGTTGCATACTCACAAAACTAATTTTAAGTTAAAACCCTCTTCTTTCAACAAAAGTGGCAGTAAGATACAAAGCACTGTTAGACCGCCTTGTTGGTTGAGTGGCAAGCATACGCTCCTCACTACACTTCAATTTGTGTAAATTATTGTCTAGGGATACTTAATTAGGGACTGTTAGTGCTGTCAGATTAGTCTGTACACAAAATTTATTTAGACTTATGTAATCAGTCCAAAAATGTTAAAAATTAAAATTTTGACATGTCTGGAATAATTTGACATGTCTCTTTTATTTTTTTTTTCTATTTGAAGTTTAAATATAAAAAATCATAATATATTTATTTGTCTTTATATATATAATTCTTGTGTCCGTGTGTTTGTCACTGAACTCCTTCTAGACGACTGGACCAATGTTGATGAAACTTTTTGTGTGTGTTCAAGGGAATTCGAGAATGGTTTAGATTCAAATGGCAAATTTTTTTTTAACATTTTTTTAATAATAAGTAGGTAGATGTTGATTTTGGAATGTTTCACATTGGATCCGACATAAATTGGATGTAAAATAAGCCTTTATAGCCTGATTCAATAAAATAAAAACTGCGCTACTGTCGAAGCATTAATGTCAAGCGTAAATTGGCTGGGTCAGCTAGTAGATATTATATATATTGTAAAAAATAATGCCACTTTCACTTGGTCATCCCATTGCATAAGAATAGATGAAATACTAGCAAATATTTTTTTTATTGTAAGTGTCTAAAAAAGCTTTTTATGAAAAAAGTTTGTAAAGATATAAGAAAATGTAAGAAATTCAATCAATTTTTACAGTTAAGACAGCATAACATTTTTTGGGTCAGCTTGTTAGTGTGCAATAAAGATATTGAATTGATTAGATATAGAAATCTCTTTCTATAGCTAATCAATTCAAAATCTTTTAAAAGGAAAACAAGGCAAAAAATAGAAATATAAGTTACAAATTACATTTATAAATGGAGAACTGTTTCTAAAAAAAAACTACAAAAACTGTAAACCTATAGATTGATGGTAAAAGTTACTTACCTGTTAAAATGGAATTGATAGGCAAATAATCAGACTGGTTTTCTAATTAATTAAAACTTCACTGCTGTGGGCATAAAAAAAAGTGGTGTGTGGCCAACATAAGGCAAGGGTATTAAACCTCTTGCATAAAAATGCCCCTACCCCAAACTCAAAATTATAGCAGGACAATAAGTTGCACAAAAACTGTAGTAGTCAGTAACAATATGCAAGGTAGTGGTATTAATGCTTGCAAACTGTTGTGCAGCACTCTACTAAATACTACGAGTTACTAAGTAAATAATTATCTTCACGCCCACATCGTGCTGTAGGCAGAGGCACAATCAGGGCACCCTAGAGTAGCAGAAGATACTAAGTCCCACAATGAGATAGGTGGCAAGCCTATCGCCAACCGGGCACATATCCTATACCGGGCAACCTTAATTTTACCAGAAAACTGAAAAAAAAAACAAATTTTCGTTTTTTTTTCTCTAATTGAACCCGGGACCTCAAGAAGTCAAGTCCTATGCTGGATCGCTAGACCACTGAGGCGTTAAAGTTACTAAATAAGAAAAAGTCTTAAATTAGTTATAAGCAAGCACACTCAAATATGTATGTAGCAAGTGTAAACTGAATTTCTTGTTTAAAAGTCATTGCTTGTTGGCTTTACCAAAATGATAAACAAAATCTTTGTGCATCCTGTAAAACTTTTTTGCAAAATTTTAGATATTTACAATACAAAGATGACCTTGCCTTGCATAGGCTTTTTGAAGTTATACTTCTTTTGGCGAGTTAGGAAAAAATGATGAGGCTAAATTTTTACGATGCGCGCGCACACCGTCACGAAAAACCGACATGATGAAGTTAGCTATAGATAACATTGTAGTTTTTTGTGATATTTTTATTAAATATTAAATAATGCATTATAATAAAACTTTTAATGTATTAAATACCTTTTTTCTATGGTTAGTGTCATTTTGTCTACAAATGTAAAATAAGGCAAAAGATAAAATTTTTAAAAAGATTTTTATCTTATTACGCCAAAGAAGTATAACTTCTAACACGTGTACATAAGTACACACACAATTTTTTCATACAGAAACATTTTGTGCACTTCTGGCATTGGTGTAAAAAATAATCAACAATTTTGTTTTTAATCTACAATAACATGTTTGTCAATATGAATTGTATTTTTGTTAACCTGTTGTTAAAATAAATGTATTTTTGTGGCTCAATCTGTCTTGTATGTTTTAAGTGATATGGCTTTAAATAAAAAAGCTTATAAGATGATTCTATCTTCACTTAACATAGAGATAGAAAATTTTTCACGTTAACACATACTTTTTACTCTCATTGCTAAAAGATTTATCACCAGCACTTGCAATTTATCCAAAGATATTTATTTATGGTGATTATCATTACAGTTAGGAATTTACCTTGTAGTGTGTTATTTTATTTTATTTACTAGTCATTTACTTCCACACAGGATGTTTTTCTAGATTTCCATCATTTCCTGATTAATACCAATCATAAGCTATATTATCGTATTTGTAGATTACGACATACAAGATTACCGTTAGTGATATATAAATTCCAAGTTACTCATTAATGCTTTCAGGATGAGATAAGATTATTTTGATCCACTTTACTAGTTTGATCAAATACACTGACATTGCTATGTACATTATGAAGGCTGTTTTATGACACTCGTGCAGTAAATTAGGGTAGAAGTTAATGTTCTTTGTCAACTGAGCCAAATAGGTAAAAAAAATTTGGTAATGGAGTAAATCATTACACATATCAAAACTAGTTTTGAAAACTTTAACTATGACTTGTAGTACTGTAATCTACAAACAAACAGTAAGAAATTAAAGAAAAAAGAATTTTTGTGACTGGTTTCAATTAAAGTATCTTAGTATTTTCTTTTGCCATAAATGCACTTGTCAAAATCATATTTCAGTCATTAGGTTCGGTTACCTATACTAACCACAAAAATGACAGTGTTGTGGTCCAGTCTGGAGGGTAGTGTTGCTGGTAAACTTGTACGTTAAGTGCATAGGCCTCTGGCCACAGGACAATGAATCAGTTGTCTATAGAGTATAGGGAATGGTTGTCCCTTGCAATCAGGGAAGCCATGTTCACTTTTTATGCCTTAAAAAACGAATATCTTACTCAAGAGTCTCCAAAACCGGCGTGTTTGTGTGACAAGGGTAATAAGTGTGGAGGTAGTCAGGCAGGTCTGCCAGGATCTTGAGGTTTGGCTTTCGATACTCTCTGCCTACCGCGTGATGGACTTGGCGTGAAGATATTTATGTGTGTAATATATTACAGAGGAAAATCCATCAGCTTGTTGACTGTTGCTTTAACATAGAAATGGTGCTAATTTGTTTATCATGTTATATTTTCGTGTAGACATTTCTGGCCGTTGCACTGTAACTGTTAAATGTTAAATACTTAACTTGTTGTGTCAATGTTTGTTGGTATCGGGCTTATACTAAATAGAGTAACTGCTATATACATAGCAGCTATACTGCTACTTACATACATACATACATAGATATCTTCACGCCAAGTCCCGTACGGTCGCAGACCTCACCTCATGATCCCAACAAACCTGTCTGGCTTCCTTCACATTCATTACCCTTTTCAAACAAACACGTTGGTTTCGGAGACTCTTTTCATCACCCTCGGACAATATCCGAGTGATCTGATCGTGGAATGTCAACCTTTGCCTCCCCGGGTACCTACATCCATCCACATTCGCATTGTAACTATATCTGCTTTGTCTTCTATATATCTTTCATTTGTCATTCTTTCCACGTGGTCGAACCAGCTGAGCATGACGTTTCGCATTTTAAAACCAACACTTTCTTTCAATCCCAATTCCCACTCTTTCTCGGACTTCACTGTTACGAATGCGGTCAGGAGCGTTACACCACAGATTTTTCGGAACGCTTTCATTTCGACTGCATTTATCTTTCATGCTTTTTCTGACACCCAACTCTCGCTTCCATACAATAACGTTGCTATACTACTAAACAGCTAGTAAAAGAGGATATCAGTTTGTGTCACTGACACTGTGACCACATCTACGTGATTGCATTTTGGGATGACTCACTTGAATTGGTGCCACCGATTTGTTTATTCCTGCAGCCATAACGTCAGTGCGCATCAATCTCGTAGTTTTGTTTGGAGGATAGGGTAACGTGTTAACTTACACAAGACGTTAGACATTTTAGTCTCAGGTTGGCAACACATTGTTAACATGTTTGTACGGGTTTCCACGTCGCATTTCTTACCATCGGGAAATCCATCAACTTTGTTTGCCTTCCATTTTTATGAGAAAAAATCTTCTACTATTACATAGCATCTACCTGTATTCCTATTTGTATCGAGAACTAACATTTTTATTGGCGTAGGGATGTGACGACCTCTTCATCTGATACTACAATTATTATAGTTATTAAAAGTACCTACACTATTAATTCAAATTACTG
The DNA here is from genome assembly GCA_002245505.1 of Calephelis nemesis. Classification (NCBI taxonomy): domain Eukaryota; kingdom Metazoa; phylum Arthropoda; class Insecta; order Lepidoptera; family Riodinidae; genus Calephelis; species Calephelis nemesis. Next base: position 262,751 of record NJDD01000446.1, read on the forward strand.
AATATCTTGCCTATGGGGATATGGACGTGAAGATACTTTTTGTTTAGATTACACTAGTACGATCATTCAGATAGAGTCTTTTCTATTCCTTCTTTAGTGTCATAATTTTTTTGTTCTTCTACTGTCGTTTTCCGATCTAAAGCATACCATCTTATGCTAATAAAAGATTTAGTTTATTTAGTTTTCATGACCTATGTCATTAGGTCGTAGCCGTGGCGCCGCGCCGTCGAGCTGATGCGAGGGGCGTATCTGAAAACATCTGTTGACACAATATACAGTGTTTACATACTTTTTTTTTAACCCCGTGTTGGTCCGGGCTCCTTTGCAGAATAGACCATCTGCCTTTCTTGCCAGGCAGCTCGTAAAAGGCGAGCATAGGCTTATCGTCACTAACACCGTGACATCTGACTAGGTGGTAGAGTTTCGCAGCGACCGGATTGGTGCCACCGCCTTACCTATTCCTACCGCCATAACGTCATGACGTGTTCCGGTTCGGAGGGTAAGGTAGCCGGTAAACTTCCTTTTGCTTGAGGCCTAACATCCTGACCTCAGGTTGGCAACGCACCATTACCATGTTTGGTGTCTCAAGGCGGCGTGAATTTCTTATCATCAGGAAATCCGTCTGCTTGTTTGCCTTCCTATAACATAAAAAAACTGTTATATAGGTATAAACAAGAACTGTTTATATATAAAATAGAAAGTAAAAGTGCGACGCAAAAAACAATAGAGTTTGCGAGTCTTTAATATAAAATATAATCGGTTCGCTTCGGTTGGTGGTTGGAATAACTAAGAGACCAATACTAGTCGCATTTTTATTATTGAAAAGTATGGGCAAAGATTCATTTCTATTAATATCGGTCGAATCGAAGACGTTTTTTACCGCTCTACCGTAGACTGGTGATGTAAACTCTTACTTATCCTGTGGTGCTTGTTTACGAATTACGAGTATATTATAAAAAGCAAATAAGTAGGCGAATTTTCTGATGAATCAAATTCAGAAAAAAAAATTCAAGTGGAGCATACAAGTGGTGCTTGTGCGCTTGACATTTTATAAACCACCAACTAAACTAGAAAAAAAACATAAATTACAATATAATTTTTACTTAAATAAAAATTGTAACAAATTACATTACAAGCGTCTATTCCCCAGCATGTTCGTCTTTTAAATACTCTGAGATTTTATAATAGCCTTTTTTATATAATTTCTTTTTACACATTTTTTAATTTTGTAAAGGTAGATCTGTAATAATAATATCTGTGTAATCTGGGCAGTTTATTGTAAAAACGTATACATTGACCCAAAAAGGATTTACTAATTTTATCTCTTGAGAAAACATCAACACACGTTGCCGACATTTATTTCATAGACACAATAGTGGAACGGAGTAACTTTGGAGCGTAGTGAGAAAATTTGAAAAAAGGTGGTCTGACGATAATAACGATTTTACTTGATTTTATTTAACTTAAAACGCGTGTTTAATAAATAAATACATTTCACTGGACAAGTTACACAAATTGAATCTAACCCCAAACCCCCAAAGAAATCAAATTATATACTTGTGTTGTGGGTGTTAGTCAACGATACTAATACATAGAAATACTTAAATATAATCCAGAATAAATTTAATAAACACCCAGACCCGGAAATGCAGAAATCTAAATGTTCATCACACAAATGCCTGCCCCCGTCGGGATTCGAACTCGAGCCTCGCGGTTGATCGGTGTATTTAACCGTGTACGCTAGCCACTCGACCAACGAGGCGGTATGTGTCTGTGTATGTTTGTCCGGTGGGATCTTGCAAGTCGAATTTGATCCTCTTTCCGGTTACCGACTGAGCCAGAACTGGTAAGCGGATGACAATGAAAAATTAATATGAAATGAAGCTGATCTGTTGATAGAACCGGAAGGTGAAAAATAGAACTCCTAACATTCCCAACACTATCCTATCATGTTTGGGCTCATTTGACACGTCTTTATTAGTACTTTCTCAAGAATACAGGTTTCTTATAAATGCTTGTATTTTTTTTGTAAAAACTTATTTAATAAGGGGCCTTTCTTTTGTTGCAGCAAGTACAAATCCAATTCTACCAATATTGGTAATAGCCTGTGATAGAGTGACGGTCAAGAGGTGTCTGGACAATTTAGTCAAGTTCAGACCGAGTAAGGAAATATTTCCCATTATTGTCAGCCAAGTGAGTACAGATTTGTATTTTCTACAATCTACGGTATCGGCAGCAGTTGACTTCTCACTACTTACTGTTGAAAGAGGAGGATAGGGTATTCCCCCGTGTTGGTCCGGGCTCCTTTGCGGAATAGAACATCTGCCATCCTGCCAGGCAGCTCGTTAAATGCGAGCATAGGCTTACCGTCACCAACACCGTGACATCTAACTAGGTGGTAGATTTTGGTACCACCGCCTTATCTATTCCTGCCGCCACGTCAGCGCTTGCCGATGTCGTGTTCCGGTTCGTAACTTACTTACTTTTATTCGAGGCTTAACATCCCCGCCTCTTGTTGGCATCGCACCGTTACCATCTTTGATGTCTTTAGGGTGAATTTTTTCAATCAGGAAAACCGTCTGCTTGTTTATCTTCCAATTTCATAAATATGAAGAAAGAAACACACCTGTTGCTGAGAAGTTACTAACGCCTACCGACATAGTCCATCCACATAATACATACCTACCTAGTCTTTCATTGTTTTTTTTAAGTAGGCAGGATTTATACTCGCAAACTTCTTCTCTTACAACTACGTCCTAATTTGTGTAGCTATAGGATATAACTAGCGATGTGAACGATAAGAAAGTAATAAAATAATTCAATATATTTATTTAGTTCATAGCAACGCAAAATATGATCAAGCATTGTCGTCAGAGACGAAGGAGAGTAGGGTTATATTTTCTTATTTTTCCTTATTAAGAAACATGTGACACCTTAAAATACTTTTGTCTTTTTCAGGATTGTGGCCACAATGAGACTTACAAAGTGATAAGATCCTTTACAGACAATGACCCAAGCATAACAGTGGTGAGACAGCCAGATCTCTCGGAGATCCCGCTGTCCAGAACTAATGTTAAATTTAAGGGTTACTACAAGATCTCTAGACACTATAGGTTTGCACTCAACTATGTATTTAAAACTTTGAACCACGATGCTGTTATTATTGTTGAAGGTACGTATTTTATCAAAAACTATTTATCGTAATGTTAAAAAAATTTTGACCTTAATTTGTAGGTATGTTATTATTTTATAGTACTTGGGTATATATATGTATACATTAAGACACTTTAAGAAGCGAAACCAGGCCATATGTAATAATATGTGGTTCACACACGCGCACACACACACGCGCACACACACACACACACACACAGAGAGACACACACACAAAATCACAGGGATGGAATTTCACCTGGTGGAATGCCGACACCGACGGTGGAAACTGTCAACTGGAAAATATTATTATTTTGGTAGGTGGGTATTTAACTAGTGCTGCTATATAGACTTATTGGTAAATTTCAGGAATAAATCGCTTGGGGTGGTACCGCCACCCGAATAATTCTTACACTATTCTCACCATTGTCGCGTTTCGTGTTGGTGAGCAGGGTGATCTATAGGTATCTACTTTCCAAGTGGCCCAACACTATTGAAATACAATCAAATTTCTTACCATTTTTTTTTGCGGCGTGAATTACCATCAAGAAATACGTCTGCTTGTTTGCCTTCCTTTAACATATATAAAAAAAATCAATCAAGTCTCATGTCAGCAACGAACCGTTTACATCTTTGGTTTCTATGAAAAATGTATATTTCTTACCATCAGGAAATCCGGCTGCTTCTTTGCCTTTGCACTTTTTAATTTTCTACTTTCATTGGAAGTATGTCCAGTTTTACGTGACATAATTTGATGCAATATATATTTAAAGTTGTTACTTTGAAAGAGTTGTCTGTTTGACACTAAAATAAGCTGTAACGATAACGATGTACGGTTTGACAGTATCAGGGAAAGATACTTAACCCGTAGTTTTGTTTTCAGATGATCTTGACATCTCTCCCGACTTCTTCGAGTATTTCCTCGGCACTTACCCACTGTTGTACAAAGATCCAAGTATATGGTAAGAGGTTACAAATGTTCACCTATTTTTATACCGTCAATCCTCTCCATTGTTTTGTTCCACTACAATATGTCGAATAGCCGGTAAACTTTATCAAGCAAGAGGCTTAACACCCCATGATGGCTCATGACATGAAGTAGTTTCAAATATATAATAGTTACAATATTTTGGTGCGCAAATATTTTATATAACTACATAATCATTATATTTATTGAAATAAATAAATATCCCTGGATATGTCCCACAAATTGTATCTAACCCTAAAGTAAGCTAATTATATGATTGTGTTATGGGTGTTAGACAACGATACATATAAATACTTAAATAAATACCAGAATATATTTAATAAAGACCCAGACCCGGAAATGCAGACATCTAAATTTTTATCACACAAATGCCTGCCCCCGTCGGGAATCGAACCCGAGCCTCGCGGTTGGTCGATGTAGTTAGGCGTGTACGCTAGCCACTCGACCAACTGTCTAAGCTACAATCTTTTCCAAACATAGCATATATAGGAACCGGTCATTAGAGGACATTATTAGGCAGATGAAAATGGAAGTCGTTTCTTTCTAGTTTTTCTGCGCTTAAATTATACTAGTGGTCACCCGTTGATCGAAATTCGACCATAATAAATTTTAATATCTTGTTGGTAAAAACGCCATCTTCATTTCTCAAGACCAACTACTTTGATTCCAAACTCTTTAGTGCGCCATCTGCGATCTTTTATCGTTATCATCAATATATTTGTGTGTGTCAAATGCATGGTAGTGTGGGTAATGTTTTATTTATTGATTTAATGTACTTTAAAAGCATTATTATTGAAAAATTTTAGCGTCCTGCACTTCTCTTACACATAAACCATAAGTGTGCCAAATTTTATGCTCCTGCGTCCGCGCAAGTTTCGTAAAAAGGGGTGTAAAGTTTTGGCATCACGTAATAATATTATATAGAATAAATACTCGAGTCTATTCACTGGATACCACGGCATCGTACTCTTCACGCAGTCAGTTCCCCGGATTCTTAATAAATAATTAATAGCTACTCGAAATTATGTTAAAGTAAAAATAAATGAATTATTCTTCTTATTTGTAATTATTAAATTAATTTTTTGTGCACTGGCCGGGAACGAAACCTGGTATACGTGGCGTAACTCAATACCGTTACGAGTTATATTTACATCATCTATTCAATACGTATCTTACTAGATCTACTAGCACAGCTATTTATTTATTTGCTTGATATATGCTATGATGAGCTTATATTTAAAATTATATCTATTAATTAGGTCTAAATCTCATATTTGAAAATGAGGCTCTAGGTCACCGCAGCATGAGCGGATGGACCAATTTTGCTTATTTTTTTCGTTGTGATGATCGTAGTCAGATTTTTATGAAAAATCGATATTCCTAGTTAGAACAGGACAATGTCTGTCGGCTCAGCTAGTACATTATGTCAAATTTCGACACTATACATGCTCGTAAATACCAATTTAACCGAAGCGGAAACTATTAATCGGTCACAATAGTCCTCTAACATTCATGGCCAATGTTTTGTAACATACATACGTGAAGGTGCACGTACGTGTGTTGGTATGTGATTTTAACTTTAATCCATTGCACATTTTTTATTTATTTATTTAAAAATTAACCACAATAATATTATCTTTATAATATATACTAGGTTGTTTCACAGCGACTCGCCCGGATTGGTACCACGCCTTACCTATTCCTGCCGTTATAACGTCAGTGCTTGCCATTGACATGTTCCAGTTCGGAGGATAAGGTAGCCGGTATACTTACTTTTGCCCGAGGCCTAACATGGCGACCTCAGGTTGGTAACTCACCATTACCTACCACCTTTGATGTCTCTAGGCGGCATGAATTTGTCACCACCAGGAAATCCGTCTGCTTGTTTGCTTTCCAATATCGTAAAAAATCCAATTCACAAATCACTTACTAACCTAATGCCAGTCTTCATTTATTATTATAATATAATAATTAATGATTTTGGAAATTTATTTATTGTTAAAAGTATTGATTTTATTTAAAAGCGAAGTACATTAAACCTGCAAAGAAGCGACTCCAATTTTATCTTCACGTTATCGATGTACCTACACAAAATGTAAACATTTTAAAATATAACTTAAAGACCGGTTTCCCGATATTTTTGGACTCGATTAAAATTGCGTATACCTGTTAAGTTATAACGTTATAATATTTAAGTGATATTTCACTACATTTTTTAAATTTAATGTATTTTGAACCGACTTTGTATAAGTTCGACTTCTATATTTTTTAATATAGGTATGTTAATCGATTCCTATGCTATTTCTGAAACGTTTTTGATTTGTTTTTTTCTGTTACTTGAAAAAGCATAATTCCAAGACTGTGCCACTAAGTCTGGATCTGATGGTGGAATACCAAGAAAATCGAGAAAAAAACATTTGTGTACAGTACGATTCACGAGAGTTGACCACTGCGCAGAAGTCATATTTTAGGTCCCTTTGGAGGTGCGGTGTGCGGGGGGGACGCAATGCGTCAAGACTGAGTGAGTGTACATGCGCAGACGGCCGCCATTTGTGGTCAACTTTCGTGAATCGTACTGTACTTAGATTACATAGTTAATGAAATTGAAGGATTTGCAATATAAAACGCTTGATTATTATAAATATTGAAAGAAAAACTATCAACTCATATTCACACTCACAGTATTTTGCTACTATACTAAGTACAGTGCTCGTTATTCTCGTGTTCCTGTCTAAAAAGGTAGCTGGTATTTATACGCTTGATACGTAACATTTAGCCCAAACACACCAGTATTTTTAACTAGTAACACACCATTTAACTTCTCGGTGTCTGACAGTGTGTATTTAAGCACTCGAAATGCAATTCCAACTCGCCCATTACGTTTTTGTGTCGTCGAATTTAGTCAAATAGTGTACTTTATATGCTAAACCGTTAATTAATTATTTAAATTTGACTTTTCCTGTTCAAATCCAGTTTTATAAAATTAAACAACAAGACAGACAAAAATGGCGTTGTTTATGAGAAAAAAATAAGTAATTCCATTATGTCTCATGGTAACGTTTAGCATCTACTGGTTGGTTACCAAAAGCTATTAAAACAATATTACTTCAATAATACTTATTGTCATCGGAGAAAGACAACTTTAAGACGTATGGTGTAAAGTTGAATTTATAAGTCGACTTTCAGCAACATGAAAATAATACTGCTTCAAGCGTTCATGGTAGATTGTTACTCGCGGCTTTGTTTTTCCTATTGCCATGTTAGAAAATCATGAAAACTGCTAAATCGTATACCAATTTGCTCATTTAAAACAGCTGACGCGATTTCGTGATTTCTGATTTGTTAGATTCGTCACTGCGTCTAATAGCAGAATGACGTTTTGAAAAATTGAAAAAAAAAATGGTGATACCTACGGGCCGGGCACTGCAAAATTGTGAATTGTACCATTTTCAATTTAAGGTATTATAAAAAAGGGTTTTATAGTTAATTTTTTTTTTCAATACTTCAAATTGACTATTTTTTTCTTGTTATACAGTTCACCTGCTTTTTTTTTGCAATTTTGCTTATATTATTATGTAATATAGATGCTCATTTAGTTTGTTTTTCTTTGCCTTTTTCACAATTATTTGAACACTTTTTATCGATTTTAAATGCATGAAGTGTTTTTCAATTATTGATACAATAAGCTCTTAATTATATTAAGTGTTTAAGGTGTAAAATGCCTTTTTTTGAAATTGTATCAAACTAAAATCTGAAAAATTAAATAAAGTAAAAATAATTTGCCCATTAACTATTAGCAAAGTTCACAATTTTACAGATAATAACCTAATGGTATGTATAATATTATAATACATACAATTTTACTGTACGCGTGTTTATTACATACCTAACTTCTAAAAGTCTGACCCGTGTGGATCTCTGAAGTTTGAAAAATACTTTTTGACATTACAACGTCTGTCGAGTCTATTAATTGTTCCTTAGTTTAAACCAAGGTCAAGTGAGTCATATTTTATGTTTAAAGTCATCAATAACTCCATACTCCTCTATGTCCAATTCAAAAACTAGACAGTAACAGGAAAAATAACCAATATAATTCATTTAATGAGTTGACTGTGTTGGTATTTTTTTTTTAAATACATTTTAACTGTGCTTGCGACTTCGTTAGCAGAAATTTAAAACGCTATACACCCCGCTTAAATCCAGGTCTCATGGCAGTCCTGGGATAAAATCTTGTCTCTTATAACCTCCTCCATCTTCTTTCAGCGTAAGTCCCGATAAAGTAAATTGAAAGCCGGCCACGAAAGGACGGATTTTTAGAAAGTTAATTTATGTTTTAGTATAATATAAACAATTTTATGAACTCGAAGCAGTTATTTTGAATACCCAGACATAATTCATTTCTTTTATTTGTCCGTACCACCTTGCCCTAAAAATAAGAAATACAAAATAGCAATTGGCGTAATCGTACCATCCGTCTAAGCATGATGCGGTGACTTAAAGATATAGAACCTGACTCGACAGACAGTCCTTCCTGTCTTAACTATGAACATTGAATTCTTAAATTTTCTATTGTTGCTTTATACCTACTTACAAAACTTTTTTCTTGCATAAGAATCTTCTCCTGACATTAAGACAACAAAAAAAATCTATATATTAATACGTGATGCCAATGCTTTGGACCCTTTTTTACGAAATGCGCGAACGGAGGAGTATGAAATTTGGCAAACTTATAGTTTATGCGTAGGAGAAGTGCGGTGCGGTTGAAAAATATTAGCGTTATATTTTTCAATAATAATGCTTACAAAGTACATTTAATCAATAAATAAAACATTACCCACGCTAGAATGCATTTGACACACACAAATAAATATTGATGATAAGTAACGATGAACGATCACAGATGACACACTAAAAAGTTTAAAAACAAAGTAGTTCGTCATAAAAAATGAAGATGGCGTTCTTATCAACAAGATATTAAAGTTTATTGTGGTCGATCGACCAACGGGCGACCACTAGTTGAATTAAATATGTATTCTATGATTTCTCATTATTTCTTCAGGTGCATATCTGCCTGGAACGACAATGGTAAGAAGGCGCTAATAGACCTGTCTAGACCTGAACTACTACATAGGACAGACTTCTTTCCTGGACTAGGATGGGTCCTCAGAAGGGAGATGTGGCTACATTTGGAACCGAAATGGCCGGCCGCGTAAGTTAACTTGGATAATAAAATTTTTCGTACAGAGAAGTCTTTGACAGTTGACAACCCTTTTTTCCATTATAGATTACTGAAAGTTTCATTTCACTTAGTCTACTATGTTACTGTCATAAGTTCATCAACTTTTACTTAATGTTTCTAAACATAAAACTTATTTGTATTAAAACTTCAAGCATTATTGCCATTCAAACCAGAGTTGGGCAAAATGTAATCAGATTAAGGATTGCGATTACATACTGCAATCTTCAATTATGATTATAGATTACGGAAATTAATCAAGAAAGTAATCATATCGGTGATTAGTGACTATTAGTTTGTAATCGTAATTTAGATTACTTTTTTGATTACGCTTTTGATTAAAGCATATTATTAACTACAATTAGAAAATCGAAAAATAAAATAATTATTAATTTTATCATTACAGAATCATACTCATTTTTGTCAGTCTCATGAATTACATTTTAATAAGTAATAAATTAAATAAAATAATAAAACAAAAAATGGTTGTCTGTGAAGTCGGTTTTACGGGCGAAGATTTTACGTGACAGTGTCTTTTTTTCGGTAGAATATGTGCGGGAGAGACGCAAGGCGTCGGGCCTCTCTCTCGTTCGGTCACTCATCGTAACAGACGTGAGCGGGCGTTACACTTTTTCAAGAGTGACTCCGAGCACAACCTAATTTAAGACGTTGTCACGTTAAAAATTGTTTGTGTACTACTCGTATTTGGAGCTTAAATTAGAAATCAAAAGTATCCTCTTTTCAAACATCTCTTCCGAAAGTCTGTGGGATTTTGCTAAATTGGTCATTGTTGCATATGAGAATGCACCTCACGCCCCGTATCTTCGCTTCGAAATGCAATTGAACTCGCGAATTTCTTTTTTTTGAGTTTGTTTAAGGATTTAAATTAAATAATGAAAGAACACAATCCGTGCCATCGAAATTCTATCAGCAGATTTTTAGAAAATCGCAGACATACTTGATATTATTGACTGATTATGTATCGAACCGCATTTATTATAAATAATCATTTTAAAATTTGAAATTAAAGTTTAATCAAGCCTTTGCATATTATAACTTACATTACTGATTATTGTAACCAAAACTAACGATTACAAATGTAATCATGATTGAAAGTAATCCAGATTAAAGTAATCATGATTGATGTAGTCATGATTACTTTCAATCAGATTATTAATGATTACTTATTTATTAATGATTATTAATGATTATTAGTAGTAGTTGATTACACCTAACTCTGATCAAGCAAACTGTTTGTCCTGGTACTCTGTGTAGACTAACCTACTACCCCACTTGACAACTCGTATAAGACGAACAAGACGGAATAAGTCATTACCAATAAGACCGCTGTTGGTAGAATGCTGTGCAGCAACTTGCCCAGCTAGGGATTCACCGCCTTACCTATTCCTGCTGCCTTAATGACAATATCATGTTTCGGTTTGGAGGGTAGGGTAGCCGGCAGACTCGCACAATAGAACTTACACCCCGGCCACAACAACAGCGACGCACCTACAACATCTATGGTATCTATAAGCTACCGTTATCTCTTAACATCAGGTGAGCCGCGTGCTTCTTCGCTATCTTTTGCCATGAAAAATAATTAAAAATTAACACTAGGTTGTAGGTAACACTGCATTAGCTTGTATGAATATATCCTTTACAGTCTTATCTTGGAAGTTTTTTTTAAATAAAGATGAATCAACCATAACTTTGCAGGTTTTTCGACGATTGGCTTCGGAACCCAGAAAACACCCAGGGGCGGGCTTGCATCAGGCCAGAAATACCCAGGACTTATAGTTTTGGAAAGGTAAATATATTGTGTGTGACAAATTATAATGGAATATTTAATAATAATAAGAAAAATGTAATGGGGCTATATGTCTGTTTATTATGACAATATAGAAAACAACAATTTATATCGATACTAAGTATTTATAAGTCTATATTTATATGTAAAATGCTATAAAAAACGACAAAGAAGCCAAAGGTACAACCGGGCCATACACGATTAGCCAAAGGTACTTGGTGCCCCGTGCCACACTGTGATTGATAGCAAACCTATTACCAGCCGAGCACATGTCCAATCCTGGGCAACGTTATTTTTAAGAAAAAAGTATTTTTTTGAGTTACGTGACCCGAGAATCGAACCCAGGACCTTAGTAGTCATCGCTAATAACCGACTCCGGCCTAGGAGCGAAAAGCGAAACTGTTAATAAAATGTAATTGAATCAAAACCCCTAATGGATGTATGAATGTATGTATGATGGTAGAGATGTGGGATTATTTGCCCAAAATGCTGCGACCACCTCACTCCGTGTACTGCACACGTACTAATCGCAAAATGCCGCGACCACCTCACTCCGTGTACTGCACACGTACTAATCGCAAAATGCCGCGACCACCTCACTCCGTGTACTGCACACGTACTAATCGCAAATTAATGCCGCGACCACCTCACTCCGTGTACTGCACACGTACACGGAGTGAGGTGGTCGCGGCATTTTGCGATTCAGCACGAACGTACGTGTACGTGAGTGGAACCTCAGCTTCAGGTTGACAACGCAGTCTTGTTTTTTTTATAAGCGACTTGTATTTCTTACAAAGAAAACCGTCTCTTTTTTTTCTTTTCTACAATATTATAATACAAACGTACATACAAATTGTATGTACGTTTTTTTTTAAATTCACGCCGCCCAGAGACACCAAAGGTGGTAATGGTGCGTTGTCAACCCGAGGCCGGAATGTTAGACCTCGAGCAAAAGTAAGTTTACCGGCTATCTTACCCTCCAAACCGGAACACGTCATGACGTTATGGGGGCAGGAATAGGTAAGGCGGTGGTACCAATCCGGGTGAGTCGCTGCGAAACTCTACCACCTAGTCAGATGTCACGTTTTAGTGACGGTAAGCCTATGCTCGCCTTTTACGAACTGCCTGGCAGGAAGGCAGATGGTCTATTCTGCGAAGAAGGGGAGTAGTCTCTGAAAAAAGGTGAATCGAAATCGATAAATATCGTGGCTTGTAACAGGAAACAGCAAATGATAATATACTGCGATAAAACATGGAGTTAGATTAGCCGCGAATGTTTTTAATACATCACGTGTATTGATTATTATGTACACATCCTACTAATAATATTAATGCGAAAGTTTGTATGTTTGTTACTCCTTCACGCAAAAACGGCTGAATCGATTTTCATGAAATTTGGCACACACACATAGAGGATAACTTGGATTAGGCATAGGATAGTTTTTGTCCCGAAAAAATGTTCCTAGGGTATCACAAACAGCTAGTATTACAAATGCGAACGTTTGTAAGCTCGAGTGGATATTTGTTACTCTTTCAAACTTTACATGAACATGTTTATACATCAGAATAACACATAGGCAACGATTTATAAAATAAAATATATTTACTACGTGGACAAAGCCACCACCTGTGTAAACTAGTAGTATAATAATACAGTGTAATATATTATTGTAGTTATTAAATAAAAAATGTCAATAAAGTATAACTTAAATATGTAGATGAAAATTGCCAAACATTGATCTCCTTGTAATGTTAGTATTCTAGCAACTCCTCCTGGTGCTGCGGATGTTAGTGGGCGGAGGTGATAACTTTCCATCAGGTGACCCACCTGCTCGTTTGCCTCCTCTTCTATAAAAAAAAATATATAAAATATTACGTTACTTTATTTATAGGTAGGAGTCAGCAAGGGGCTATTCTTCGACAACCACCTCCGGTACATCCAACTGAACACTGACTTTGTCGAGTTCACCAAGCTGAATCTAACATACTTAATCAAGGTAGAGTTTTAATTATTCTTCTTTGCTTTCTTTAATGTCGGGCAGTAACTTGCCCCGGGTGGGGCTCTTGCCTATTCCTGTCGTCGTAATAAATAAATATCCCTGGACAAGTTACACAAATTGAATCTAACCCCAAAGTAAGCAAATTATATGCTTGTGTTATGGGTGTAAGTCAACGATACTAATACATAGAAATACTTAAATAGATACTAGAATAAATTTAATAAACACCCAGACCCGGAAATGTAGACATCTAAATGTTCATTACACAAATGTCTGTCCCCGTCGGGAATCGAAACCGAGCCTCGCGATGAGTCGATGTAGTTAGGCGTATACGCTAGTCACTCGACCAACGAGGCGGTCATAATCACTGTGTTGTTAGGGTAGCCGGTAGACTTGCACAATAAGACTAACCTCTAAGCCACAGGATAGCGACGCATCTATAATATACATATATTATATGGTGTGTATAGTAGACGGTTACCCCTTATCTTAAGGCGAGCCGCGCGCTTGACTGTCATATGCCATAAAAAAAATAAGTCCAGTAACATTGCATTAAATTATAAATGTGTTTAAACCGGCGTGTTTGTATGAAAAGGATAATGAATGTGGAGGAAGCAAGGCACGTCTGCCAGGACCGTGAGGTTTGGCTCTCATGAAGGACTTGGCGTGAATCAAAATTATCTTTGTTCACTTGAACCATACAAGTGGTATTTGTGCGCGTCGATATTTCGTCGATTTTTTAAACTACCACCGGATCGGAACGCGGCCTCACACTGAAGATGTGTTTTTTTATTTATATATATTATAGGAAGGCAAACAAGCAGACGCCGCCTAGAAACACCAAAGATGGTAATGGTGCGTTGCCAACCTGAGGTCAGGATGTTAGGCCTCGAGCAAAAGTAAGTTTATCGGCTACCTTACCCTCCGAACCGGAACACGTCATAACGTTATGGCGGCAGGGAAAGGTAAGGCGGTGGTACCAATCCGGGCGAGTCGCTGCGAAACTCTACCACCTAGTCAGATGTCACGGTGTTAGTGATGATAAGCCTATGCTCGCCTTTTACGAGCTGCCTGGCAAGAAAGGCAGATGGTCTATTCTGCAAAGGAGCCCGGACCAACACGGGGAAATGATGTACATGTACAGACTGAGTAAGTCGCATAAGGCATAAAAATGTGAATTAAATAATGAATAATTGATATAACTTGACTTTACAACTAGTGAAGTCTCTTAGACTAGATTGTAGATCTGCAATGATTTTCCCTGGTTGATGCCACCATCTTACTTGTCAGTGCTCGCACTGGTTGTGTTCTTGGTTGAAATTTGGGGAACCGATATGTTTTATTGCGTAAGAGCTTTAACATTTACAGCTTTAGTTTGACAAGACATTTGTAACTTATAAAACCCATTGTATTATATTTTCCTTTACGGTGTAGGCTTCGATCGAGCGCGAAACGTTACGTAACGTATACCTGGCTTTCTCCTTATTCATTACCCTTCATAAAACCACGCTGGTTTTGGAGACTGTCGACACCACCCTCGCATTTGAGTTAATAATTTAGTTTGTATCATGAATAATTTTGTACTGTAGGAGGTGTACGACGAAGCTCTGACGTCTCTGGTGTACTCTCTCCCGGAGCGCGGCGCGGAGGAGGTCGGGCTGGGGGACGAAGAAGCAGTGAGGGTCTCCTACTCCTCCGCCAAGTCCTACCAGAAGGCGGCAAAGAAGTTGGGGCTCATGGACGACTTTAGGGTAACCTTATTTTGTTAACATGTTCATTGGATATCATTCGTTCCATTCTTTTTTCATTCATTCATTCATTCATCTTTGTATTTCTTTCAGTCGCTAATGTAATTAACTTGAATTTTGTTTTTTTTGTTCTTGCCGGCGTTTTTTTCTTATTTGTAAGTTATATAGATAATTGTTATGGTAATTATTATTAGATGCGACGACCCTATCGCCCGCTTGGTGAATAATGTTATAATTTAGATTGCTACATATTTTTTCACTAGTACAGGCAGACTAAGTGATAGTGCAGCGAAAGCATTCCGAAAATTAAATAAAATTACCTTTCATAATGGCAAGACCAACTTTCGGTTAGAAGGCCTTAGGTTTGAATACGTCTTTGGTATCTATGTATTTATTGCTATCAAGAAATCCGTCTTAATAGTATTTTATTTTTATTTTTCAGAGTGGTATCCCAAGGACTGCATATCGTGGTATAGTGACGTGTTTCATAAGAGGCAAGCGAGTGTATCTAGCGCCTGATTTTGAATGGACTAAGTATGATCCTAAATGGGGATAATTTGAGATTAGTTTTAAAGTAGGGGCATTTCTTACTGGACTATGATTGGACCAAATGTAATCCCAAAAGGGAATAATTTGGGACTACTTTTAAATAAGGGCCATCTATACTTCTACTTGTACTAAATTTACAGCTTACCCCGCATGGGGTAAATTAAGAGTTTGAAACTAGGGGAATCAACTCCTAAATTCAGGATTGACTAAATATGGCCCAAAAATGGATAGTTTTAGATTTTAAATTGGAACATTCCTCCCTGGTCCATAATGGACTAAATCTGACCACAAATAGTGAATTTTAACATTTTTTTAATTGGGGACTCTTCTTGCGCCGTGTACCGCTAAAGGAATTAATTAGGATACACATTTAGTGTTCTTTCCCTATCTAAATGTAAACATGATCCCTGTCATACACCTTTTTTGACATTTTCATTTTTCGTCTTGACTATGACTAGGTTATTATCTAGACTGGCTAGAAATAGTTATTTTAGACTAATATTAAATCTGGACATAACGTTCGTTATTTTCTTACGCGCTCACAAAACTAATTTTAAGTTATCACTTACCTTCTTTCAAAGAAAGTAATGAAAATTAGTCTGTCACGACATTTCTACAGACGTTTAATCTATTACTCGAAATATGTTAGTTAAAAACGTCACAATTTGACATGCCCGGACTAATCTGGCATGACTAAGATGTTATGGCTCTTTTGTTTTTTTTTTTTTAAAAAAACATAGCCGGCATCTAAAAAAAATGTTTGTGCACAGCAGGATCACAACTACTATCTCAATTGGCTAAATTTGACTCGAACGAGGATATTTGACTATTTCATTTGGGTTTATAATATCTTAAAAGCTAACTTCATTAAAAACATTTTTTTTATATAATAATAAAAGATTCATTTGATTTCAGCGAACTATTATTATTAAACTGTATATGGGTATTTACTTGATTTCTTTTAATTTTAAAAAGCGTGTTTTTATCAGTTTCCCTACAAAAAAGAGTAAACTATTATAATACAATAGTTTAAAAATAATTATTATTTTCAACTTATTATTCTTAACTATCGATACAGGGATATTAAACTAATGAAATAAGATTTTAGACAAACGATACGCTGGTTTTGTTGATTACAAATTTTGTTTTATATATGGCTGATCTTCCAGCCTCACTCCACCACTTGCCTATATCCTATTTTGTTAATAATTTATCTATAACTGAAACTGAATAAAGATATTTCTTATCTATAATAATACTAGACTAATTTAACTTATCCTCAAACGCAAAGTCGCGAAGAATTATTTATGTCCATAGTAAATATATTTTATGTTATTTAAATCAAGGGTTTTTAATGTTATTGTGTTTTGTTATTATTAAAATAAAGGTTAATGTGTTTATTACATTTTTTAAAGAAAAAACAAAGTCGCCTCAGACACTGAACCTGTAACTATCAAACACTTTCGTCCCTCGCTGATAAGGAATTAAAATAACTAGTGGTCGCCCGTTGGTCGAAATTCGACCATAATTAATTTTAATATCTTGATAAGACCGCCATCTTCATTTCTCAAGACCAACTACTTTGTTTCCAAACTTTTTAGTGCGCCATCTGTGATCTTTTATCGTTGTCATCAAAATATTTGTTTGCGTGTGTCAAATGCATGGTAGTGTGGGTAATGTTTTATAGTACTTCATAAGCATTATTATTGAAAAATATTAGCGCTCTGCACTTCTCCATCACATAAACTATAAGTGTGACAAATTTTATGCTGCAAGGACGAATTTTCGTAAAAAGGGGTTCAAAGTTTTGACATCACGTATTAATATATAGATTATGTATGAATTGAATTGCAGCGATAGACGAAGGTTACGTGTTCAGTTCTTGTCTGTGATGTAATGTTCTTTATTAATAATTGTAAAAGTTTGTTCCAAGCACAGAAAAAGGACTAAAATAGAAAAAAATCCTAATGTTTAAATACTTTAGGATCTTTTTCAGCTCTTTTTGTAGATCCATAAAATTGAAGTTAAATGTTTAGTTTCGTGTTATTTAGAATAATTTGTGATTATCTGCATTTGAAATTAATATTACGCGTACAATTTTCTAATGTAGAATATATTATTGTTTACCAATTTACAGAAGTATTTTTTCGTTTAGATGTATTAACAATTTATATAGAAAAGATAACTTTATGAATGTAATGGAATTGTAAATTACAATTTAACACATTTTTTAGAAACGCTTCCCTTCAAATGTTGATGTACATTTTACAATTTCAGTTTGTTTTACTAGTTTGGTTTGTATTATTTAATATATGTTTTTCTTTGCTCACTTATACCTTGAGACTTTACCGATTTCGTTATTTTTTTTAAATGTTCTAATAATTTGTAGGAGATTATTACGTAATAAAAATTCGCGAAAATTGCGTAGAAAATTTTCACCTAACTGTATCGGTCGGCATGTGACGATAAAAACATTCACGCAAAACTTAAACGCCTCCGAAGTAGTTAACATGTCGTTATACAGAACTCATTTCAAGGTATTGGCTAGGATAAAAGCGGGGAAGTGAGGGAGCGTAACGTACTTTTATCTCTTTTGCTTGTATACAGTTACTTAAAACTTTTGTAATGTAATATTTTGCATTTATTATTAAAATAAATATTGATATTTCGATAAACACACAACCTTTTGGTTGTATAATAAATATCAGGAGGATATGACATAACTTTCTTACTTTATTGTACTTGCACACTTGTTTATAAATTGGCACTGAAAGACGGTATCCGATTATTGCACTTGATTGTTAGTTAGTTAGTTCTGGCTCAGAATACAGAATGAACTTGCCGCGAGGAGTATTTAAGTTTTGCGCGAATTGTGCGATAGATACGAAAGATGAATACACTTAAATTTTTGCGGCTGTGGGCAAATTGTGTTTTTGAAGTCACCTAAAACTATATGTGACTATTATACAGAAAAAAAATGTGTCACATTCTTCGGAAAAGTATTTTTTTAAGTTTATGTAATATGTACTACGTATCTACTGTAAAAATATACTTTATAAACGTGACAATATGTATACTACCTACAAGTCGCAAATAGCAGCTTGGTATTAAGTTATTGCAAAATAATGTGCTTTTATAACAATGGCTTTTTGACTGGATGATTCAATAAAATAAATTTTGATTAAATTTTACAATGATCCTACATGATGATAAACACACAACATAAGACTCCAGCAGCGGTGAATACAATTTATAAAACAATGTATGAAAAGCTCATCTATATTAAATATCATTAATCCTATTTATATATATCTTAGCCCAAACAAATAGGTTTTGTATAAATTTTTGTAAATACGGTATTGGTTATTTTTGTAAGAATTTGTTTGACACATGACTGCGTCGAAGTTAATTGTGATAAAGTTGTATATAAATTGTTTAAATTGACATTTGTTTGATTGTATGAGAACCTCATTTTCCTTTGAATACAAACTTATTTTACTTGCAAATGTTTGTCAGGATAAAATCTTGTAAGTTTAATTTGGTCCCATCCTGGTTATCGATTGAGCTGAAATTTTACATGCAAGTGTAAGTCGTATAATGCAAAGCTGTTATTTATTTAATTGACCCGAGTGACATACAACTGCAACCCCATCTGAACACATAGATGTTCAGATGGGGTTGCAGTTGTATGTATGGAAAAAATGAATATTAGGAAATAAGTAATTTAATATGACTTAATAATTAGTAAATGTAATAAAACAAAGACCCCGGGCGCGTCTAACTGTCTGTGCTTTCTTCCGTTTGTGCACAATATTCATCGCCAGAGATATTAAATTAATTCGGTAATAGTTTAAAATTAACATCACTGAAAAAAAAAGTATCTTCACGCCCATATCCCCGAAGAGGTAGGCAGAGGCACAACCAGGGCACCCACGACTAGCCGAAGACACTAAATCCTACAATGTGATAGGTGGCAAGCCTATCGCCAACCGGGCGCATTTCCAATCCCGAGCAACATTTTTTTTTGTTAGAAAATTGGAAAAACCTTTTTGTTGCCCGACCCGGGATTCGAATCCGTGACCTCGTGCAGTCAAGTCCAACGCCTTGAGTAAAAACAAAAACTCACTATAATAAGATTGTACTTTAATACGAAATATAAAACCTATGTCTATAATCTAAGAGGCTTCAGGTTTGGGCAGCAGCCCTCGGATGCTCAGGTCGTACACAACTTCTTCGATTTTCTTCACATCATACTTCAGGGCATCAAACCTCTTGCGTAGGTGATCGTTTTTCAGATTTAATAATCTGTAAAATATCACACACAAAATTAATAACATTCGTTACGCAATAACCAGCATTCTCTTACTATTTCCGTGATAACCAGCAACAGTCCTATCAGTCGTTGGTCGAGTGGCTAGCGTACACGCCTAACTACATCTACCAACCGCGAAGCTCGGGTTCGATTCCCGACGGGGGCAGGCATTTATGTGATGAACATTTAGATGCCTGCATTTCCGGGTCTAGGTGTTAATTAAATATATTCTGGTATCTATTAATACTCATTAATAGTAATAGAAATACTTATTAATCTAATAAGTATTTCTATGTATTAGTATCGTTGACTGACACCCATAACACAAGCATATAATTTGCTTACTTTGGGGTTAGATTCAATTTGTGTAACTTGTCGAGGGTTATTTTTTTATTCAACCATTTTATCAACATTTAGCCATTTTATGAGCATTTAGTTAAGAAGTAGCCCTGATCCAATTTGTGATAGTTTAGCCACTTCTTTGACGTTAACCAACTTATCACAATTTGTGTATGTACGCGGGAACGTGGATTTAATGTGCGAGCAACTCCAGGGGAGTACAACAACTGAGGAATGTTGGACACTAGCACGATAGAGGCTCACTTGGACAGTCTAATAAATTAAATTATCTAGAATAAGCTTATTAATAAGTTTTACACTTTCAGATTCACTCGTCATACCTTTTTTTGGAACAAGCGGACGGATTTCCTAATGGTCAGAAATTCACACCGCCTAAGACACCAAAGGTGGTAATGGTGAGTTGCCTACCTGAGGCCGGGATGTTAGACCTCGAGAAAGTAAGTTTACCGGCTACCTTACCCTCCGAACCGGAACACGTCAACGGCAAGCATTGGATATGGCAACAAGAATAGGCAAGGTGGTGGTACACATCCGGACGAGTCGCTGCGAAACAGAAGGATGTCACGGTGTTGGCGACGGTAAGCCTATGCTCGCCTTTTACAAGCTGCTTGGCATGAAGGCAATGTTCTTATTCTACAAAGGAGCCCGGTCCAACACTTTAACTGGAATTTTACAATTTAGCCACTTTAACATTAACTAACTTATCACAATTTGTGTATGTCCGCGGGAACGGGGATTGAATGTGCACGCAACTCCAGGAGAGCATAAACACTATCACGATAGAGGCTCACTTGGACAGTCAAGTAAATTAAATAATCTAGAATATGCTATGCTAGTCTTTCACTCTCACCTTTATTCGTCATGCCTAACCCTAACATTAATGCTCGACATAGTCGTGTTCCGATTATAAATGTAGGGTGGCCAGTAAGCGTAAATGTAAGAAAAATCAAAAGCATGTTGGTGGAAAGCCATTGCCCCTGGGTGTGTATATGTAGTATCGTCTAGTACGGCGTGTGTAGTATCGTCGGGTAATTCGAGTTTGGATACTACAATTTATATTTAAAACCATGTCACAGTTACAATAACATAAGAAAGACATGTTACCTGAATCCCGCATTCAGCTCCATAACAAACTTGGAAATTTGTAAAGGTCTGTTGTAGTCGCCTCTGGTTACCGAGTTCACAGCCAGCCGGGCCTGGAAGTTAATGTTCGACATCATTCTTTGGCTATAAAATATCTTGGTCGGAAGTGAAATGAATTGCAATGTGTATACGTATATAAAATTATTTAATATGCAATTTTTGGCAATTTTATTTAGATTTAAGTGTGGATTTCCTCAAAGTAATGCATTCTTCTATCAATGCGTATGTATATAGTCCGGCTGACGGTCGCATGTTGACGTCCGTAATACTCTTTGTTTATAGAAATGATGCCATATTGTATGGGACAAGACTTGCACTGGTCCACCCAACACCGGGACTCCCGCTTGTGACTACACACCGGCCGCACTCGTCCCCACGTACGGAACCCTATCACCTATTTAATATTATACATTAGTTATTCAAAAAATAACGAAAAAGTCTGCTCTGTCTAACGATCGGGCAACTAGTCGAACAACAAATCCAAAAAAATGGTTGAAATGTAACAAGTAGCGGAATGTCAATTACAGAAGTATTTTGTGTATTTCATGAACATTATAAATACGGTCGTAACGTAAATGCGATAGTAGGAGGCTTCTTTTCAAATTGGATGATGTCAATATCTAATTTAACTTACCAACTCAGTGCATAAATTCAATAATCCAACCAAGTAGTCTTCTATATCTAAGTGAAAACCTTCTTTTTCTTCTGAAGCACTAACTGGAACAACAATACTGATTAAAAATATACAAGTGTCCTCTCCACTTTCTTATCCAACAACTAGGGATGAATTGATACGAATAAATCCAAGTAGGTTCTCGGCACTTTTTTCCGATGCCAAGTACATTTTAGTATCAGGGGCCGTTCAAGTATTGCGTGAGCACTATGGGGGGTCGGGTGGGCCTTTGCTTTGCTTATTTTGGATGACATGGGAGGTAGGGGAGTCTAGATGATGATTACGTCATCGGTAGTTTTTTACTTTTTTGCACGAATGTCAACCCTCACATTGTCTTTGCTAGAAAACCAAATGGATTTTCTTGGATTCCTGCAAATAGGCACTCGCTTTAAACCCGAGTAGGGAAACTACCGCGCGCTTATAATATTGAAAAATAATAACAAATTTATTGACAAATATTTAAGTAAGCATGGGGGAAGGGGGTAAGAGCTTCGCTTACTTTTGCTGACAAGGGGGATGGGGGGGTAAATAATTGTAATAAATCTGCTTACGTAATACTTGAACGGCCCCTGACAATACTTTGAAATGAAGTATTGAGTAGGTATCGGTTAAAAGAACTCATATCAGTAAATTTTATGGTTTACGGAAATTAATATAATGGATGTTTAACAAACATGAAAAAAAAAACGTTTATCGTAAATTGAAGTTTTTGAACTCAACCTAGCGTTAGTTTTGTGTAGTTAGCAGCCTCGGCAGTTGACAAGCTAGTTTATTTACGACCGAAAAAAGTTTAACCAGTAGACATTTACAAACGTTGATTTTCTTAAGCAGCACCATAAAAACGGACTTTTCTTTTCATAAATTATTTCGAAGGTCACGTGTTGTACTAGCGTTTACCCCCGACGCTGATGGTCGGGAGTAACTCAAAAATTATTATTTTATGTTAGAATATTATAAGTACTTTTCAATAAAGAATACCAACATTTGTTACGGTTTTCACTTAAAATTTTCTAAAAACGATACTAGTAAGAATCGATACTTTGTGATGGATCCTGAGTAAGTATCGATACTTGACGACCGATACCAGTATCGAGAATAAGTATCGAAGTACCCGGTGGTATCGTTTCATCCCTACCAACAACTAAGTTACATTTACATAATACTGTCATTACTCACTGCCCAAAACCTTAGCGACCGTCTCGTGTTTAGCTAGTATGCCTTTCTCCAACCATATGGTCAGTGATATGAGGTAGCAATACCTCTGCAGAATGAAACGCCAGTGATCTTGATATCTGGAATTCAAATGTTGATTTTAGCAAAATATTGTGTTCTGGTTACTACGTCAGACTACCAACTGAGGTTTGACATCCAATAGTAAGCAGAGGGGTCATGTCATGCTGCAGTAAAGGTATGTTCAGCCAGCAATTAGTCGGTTTATTGTGTATGTTTTCATGTCAGAAAATTTGTCTGCTTTATTGCCATTGATTACCATAAAAAATGTTGATAATATTACTGGAGCCCGAACCCAAGTTGACAACTATTTATAATATTGTCGAGTAGCAATGTTTTTTCTTGTGAACTTCTATGAAAGTCTTCTTCTGACAACTTGATGGGTCGTTATCAAAACTATAGGTATTATTTATTTATATGTATTTTGTTTAAGAATGCATTAATTCCTTTATTTTACAACTTCTAATATTCTATACCTCAGGAAATCTGATTATAAAAATTGTTGCGTATA
Source organism: Calephelis nemesis (assembly GCA_002245505.1). Taxonomy (NCBI): domain Eukaryota; kingdom Metazoa; phylum Arthropoda; class Insecta; order Lepidoptera; family Riodinidae; genus Calephelis; species Calephelis nemesis. The sequence goes on from NJDD01000446.1 coordinate 286,461, forward strand.
GACTTCATGTATTTGATGTTACTGGTGTTTAAATGGTTGATCTGTTATCTTTAAATGGTTGATCTTAGGCCGCATAAGCTACTGCGACAATGGCGAAAAAATATGTAAAGCAGAGATACAAATCCGGGCAAACTGCTGCAAAGCACAGCACTCAGAATCTAGTTTTGACAATGATTCCAGTAACCTAAATTACCAGCTTAACACCAGTGGGCAATGAGGTCGTCACAACGACAAAAACCTACAAATAACATTTAAAACATCTTATAATATAAATGATCTTCTTGGACACTTTCACTTAAAACTAATTCAGTCAACATATAAGAGAGCTTCTCATCATTTTACAATGTTGTGAAAAAGTTATACTATACAAAATACATAAATTCTTTTAAGAAAAACTCGAGAATTTCCCAAACCAAAGAGACAGACACATTCTGTTCCACTCACAAGTCAAATCTTAATCAAGTTTTGCATTTTATTAAAGTTGAAATTGGCACAAAATGTTGACCTCAAAAACTTCACATACTTATAATAATCAGTAGATGGAACTGCTTCTTTTAGCTTCCCATAGCCTTCTCGTGCTTTTTCAAATAACTCTCTTGCTCTGAGACATGCAGCATTAACTAAAACAATAATATTAAGGAATATTAGTTAAGCTTAGATATTGTTGGCACTTCTCATATAATTAAATCTATTTATACCTTAAATAGTTAAATGAATTAATACACGTCATAATGCACCAACAGTATTAAACACACTATCACACACATAAATAAAAGATGCCTTATTGCCTTAGAGCCAGCTGTACCTGACAACCTTAGGGTAAAGGAGACCATTAACACCTTTGGTGTATCTAGGTAGCGTGAATTTCTTACCATCACGAAATCAGTCTGCTTGTTTGCCTTCCATTATTATAACAAAATGAATATGTTTGTAATTAATAAATGAGAATTTTACGTATTACATGACAAAACATGCATTATATTGTATTTATAACCTACATACTAACAAACTATGACTGTTCCTATTTACAAACTACATAATTGAGAAGTTTCATCTAAATCTGTTCAGTAGCTTTTTCATGACAAAATAACATTATATTTAATAGAAGAAGGCGTTACTTTGCGGAAATCCATACTTAAATCTAAATAAAATTACTTAATTTGCAATTTTCCGCCAAAAAAAATGTGTATACGTATTATGGCGTAACAAAACAGACAAAATAGTGCGCTAAGAATGAATTGGACTTACCGGAAGCTAAAACTCCCAAATATATCCAGCTCCACACAATAAACACCACTAAACTGTTTAATTAGCACCAACAATACACATACTACTAAAAACTCAACATACGTTTCGCTTCGTAACCGAAGCATCATTAGGAGAAATCGACTGCACTCCACGAAGGTATCTATAGTATCTGCTCGACCTTCGTGGAGTGCAGTCTATTTACGTGAATGTCCTGAACAATCAGGACACCCAAAAATAACTTGATTGTTTTTCTTTGCATTCTTGTAGCATACTCTACATCATTTTCTACTTATCCTTCCGCCATGCTTTGGGAAATGTGTTGGCAAGTGTATTTTTTCATTTGGAGGTTGAGAAGGCCCTGGGACGTTTATTTGTTGCAGTGGGTTACTAAGTAATTCTATAATTGCAGACTGCAAGACTGCAAGTTCTATAACCCACACTATTTAATTTTGACACTTTTTATTTTTGACTGAAATGTTATTTACAGTCACTCGTTTCAATGCTACCCATAATTTATTATTCACTAAAAAAACATACGCTAAAAAAGTACCTAGGTATGTGTGTAACGAATATTTGCATTCAAGAATATTCGCATGTTTTTGACATTCGCATTCGCACGAAACATAATATTGAATGTTTGTTAAAAAAGGTTGACAATCCCTGAAATCTGCGAATTCACGAAATTACTTGAAACGAACACTGTAGGCATGCTATGGGTGACAAATAAAGACACTTATGTATACGGAGATATTTTGTCACATGTCGTTTTATCACATTTTTTTAAGTTGAAATTATGTATCCTCTCAGGCACCATACGCCATTTGTAAAAGATTTAAATGGTGCCTGTGCGGCATCATCCGGTTAACTGAATTGTGTTCAGTTTCTTCTAAATTTATTATATTAGTAAAGTTAAAGTTTTACTCTTATTTATTACAAATTTAAAAAAATGTAATTATGCATGTTCCATTGTCACATTAAAAGAAGTTTTTAACTGCATATTTTTTGGTGTGCTTCCGTTAAACCTTATACTAGTAAACAAAATTTTTTGATTTCTAGTTTAAAGGTCAGTTTGGTCCATTTAAATTTGTTATAACACCAGCAGTTGTTGGTTTATAGGTTTGAGGTAAAATATAAAAATGTTCTAGATCTAGTATTGAATTAACGAATATTGTAACCCAGCCGTGGTATAGTCATTTTAGGATTAAGCTAAGTTTTAGCCAAAATGTCTAGTGATTATTTTTTAATAATTAAAATAATCGAATTATGACGATTTGACCAGTTTGCGTCCACAAAATCCGGATCGCGTCCACCCACGGACCAGTTTGCGTCCACCAACTTATAAAGGGGTTAAAGGGAGATTTTATTAAGAAAATTTATAGAAATGTTGGGTTTTAAGTCTTTCTTTATAAATACATATGTTCATGCCTAGTTCCTTACTGGGTTGGCAGAGAATATCGAGTACCAAGTGTCACTAGCTTCTTTCACATTCATACCTTTTTTCAAACAAAGAAGCTGGTTGTGGAGACTGTGATGGCAAGAGTTGGCCCTGGGTTAAATTGCCAATGGAATATCAACTTAGGTCTCTCCGGGTAACTAAGTACGTCCTTCCAGTTTCGCAATGAATATCTGTACTGGCAATCTCTAATCTGCCATTCTTACAACGTGTACCAAACAACGGAACATGCCCTTACTCTATATTGTAACAAAATACTTATTTTTAATCTCACTCTTTCTCTGATCTTATTGTTACGATTGCCGTCAACTAAACTATCCCTGCAAAAAGCACTACCCGGATAAACAGATTCATTTATTTGCAACAGCTCTACGACTTCTACTAAAACTCTTAAATACCTACGTTATGACTACATCTCTTTCATGTGCTATTTTGGTTTCATTTGCATTCAAATGTAGATACGAATTTTTCTTTCCGATCCTCGTTCATTAGTTCATTACTGTTTGCAGCTCAGATGATTTCTAGCCCAAAATTACATCATCGATTGTTTATATACGGCAGGTCACCACTAGGTCATATAATATTTTTTTTCGCATCCACAATATCTTAAT
>NJDD01000448.1:37020-48125 GCA_002245505.1 Calephelis nemesis
TCATAGCTGACAGCTGCTGTCAGTTGTCAACTGCAGTCGGCAATTATTGCTTTGTTTTGTTTTATTTTCTTCAAGTTCCTGTATAGGTATATTATTATACTCTTTGTCTTCAAGTGTATTTACAAATCCAATTTCTATGGTTATGGGTCTCCTTTTTATACCTATAACTGATTTGTCTTTTGTTGATTTACTTTCGGAGCAAAGCACTAAGCAAACACATTCCCTGAAGAAATCCTAGCCTCTTTTTAATATATCAATGGTCAAGTAGGTACGTTGTTTTCGTAGTAGTATTTTCATTTCACGAAATGCGTATCTACTGATTTAAAGAACACTTAACAATAACCTATAGTGTTCGAATTAAATCTATGGTATTGTAATATATTTTAATTAATGTCTGATTTATTAATGTTAGCCATACTCGCAGTACAAAATAACAGAAAATGAGTTGTATATAAACAGTATTTTAGACAAAGAATGTATTGGTTAATGTTGGTGGACTTATTTTGACTTGATATAAGGGCTCTTTTGTGGTAGCGTTTGGTAAGCGAGGACAAATCTAAAGCCAGTTGCCATGCCGTCTAAAAGGTTAGTTAATTTTGATCATATGTGTTTTTTACCATACATTCTTGATAAGTATGTCTTTAGCATTATCAAGTTTTTTTGTCACAACTGCTTTGTTTTTTTGTAAAGAATCAACTGGTTGTTTTTGTACTTTATCACTTCATAATCCTATTAATATTATTAATGCGAAAGTTTGTATGTATGGATGTATGGATGTTTGTTACTCTTTCACGCAAAAACTACAAAGCCGATTACGATGAAATTTGGTATGTAGGTAGCTGAAGACCCAGAATAACATATAGGCTACTTTTTATCCTGGAGTTCTCGCGGGATTGGGACTTACGCGGGTGAAACCGCGGGGCTCAGCTAGTTAGTAATACTTATATTACAAAAGATAGTTGTATGGTTTTGCCTTAACTATGAAACTGGTTCCAATTAAATTTGGCACTCCATAGTGATATAATTAAATCAAACAATAATTAAAAAATTGGTGTATTTTTCTAAATTACAGTCTTAGCTCGTAGGTTAGTGTGCAGTAAATTGCAACACAAAGAAGCTAGGAACATAGTTTACAAAAGCAATATAGTTTCCAAATATAATATAAAAATGCAGAGAGTTTTGTAGTTGCACAAGCTCTAGCATGTGCTTGTGCAACTACAAAACTCTTGCTTTTTGGTTTACAAAAAGTAATGACATATGTCTTCTGTTGCTCTAAAATAAATTTCCTTTGTAGTATACTTAAAGGTGGTATTTTTTTCATTTTTTTTACACACAACATGGACATTAGCAAAGCATAAAATGTAGTTAAATATGCTAAGATTTAGAGATACTCTGCTACAAGTATTAAAAAGTATTAACTCATTTCTTTTTTCATTATAGTGACCAAACTCCAAAGCTGGTGATAGACAATGATGCTGGAGGTGATGATGCAATGGCCATATTTTTAGCTTTACTTTATGAGAAACATTTCAATGGGTAAGTTATTTAACATTACTTCCAATACTAATGTTGACACGCACAAAAGTGCTACAATACCTGTGTTGCCTATGTGAAGAAATTATTCTAAATTTGAACATAAAATTCTATAATAATAAATCAGAATTACTTTCAGGAAGGGACATCAGTTTCTAAATCTTTTAAATGACATTTAATAACAGGAACAGTACATAGTTGGATGATGTCATCCATTTGTGTATTAAATATCCATAATCTATAATTAATGTAATAAATTTAAAAGTTGTTTAAATTGAGTTGAAGATGTAAAGAAATGTGGTAGTCTATGAACAAGAGAAAGACCAAACTAGTTTCTGCAAGAGAGCTAAGCAAATTTAATATACAGATATAGTCTGGCATAGACTTTATGGTGTACATTTAAAATGATATTCTTAATATGTTTCTTTAATGCCCAAGAGATGGAACAAGTATTCAGTTCATGTGGTGGTAAGAGAAAACCACATCTTACAGACACCATAGCTGTATCATAGGTGCAAGGCTGTCCTGAAACCGAGATATTAGGCCTATTGTGCAAGTCTACCGGCTTCCTTACTCTCAGACCAGAAACTGATAGTCATGGTGGCAGGAATTGGTAAGGCAGTGGATTCCTATCCGAGCAAGTAGCTGCACTACACTATACCACCGGTAGTCTTTTAGTTATGACCTAAGCTTAGTATGAGGAACTGACTAATAAATAATTATTTGAAAAATTACTTTACAGACCTCAATTAATTGGACTAACTACAGTCAATGGAAACACAAATGAAGATAATGTTTGTATTAATAATCAAAGAATATTAAAAGTGGCAGGTCGTCAAGATGTAAGTTTTTAAACTACCTTGCCCTATAACAAAATTTAAATTACCATAAAATGAGAGTTTCTTCATTATCCGTTTTGGAGTAATTTGTGTTGCATTTCGTAAAATAAGTGATGTAAGAGGTTTAAAAACCTTATAAAAAAAGTTTGCAAACTTCATAAATAAAAATTTGGTTCTGTGTCAAAATTGCAGTGTATGAATGTAGCAGATTTGCACTACAACTACTGATATAGGTACATGAGTAAAGGACATTTCAACAAAAAAAAAATAAGGACATTTGATATTTAGAAGTATCACATTTCTAAGTTGTTTGTTGTAGTTTTTTTTACACAAATTGATCTAACCACAAAGTAAGAAAAAGGAATTATGGCTGATAGTCACCAATACAAAAACACAGAAATATTTAGATATAATACTGAAATAAATTTAATAAACATCTAGTAGATCCAGGCAAGATTTGATCAATTGGTCAGTGGAGTTTCGAGGGTGAATTGAAAGGTAGTCAGCCTAACGCCTAACATAGATCTATTTCTAAAAATCAAATCTACCCACATCAACAAGTTTAATTGAGTGGTTACTTGTGTTGTTGTGTTCAAAATGTAGGCAATATTTAGTTGTGATTTGATAAATTTTTCAAAGCAATTGGACATATTTTCTGCAAACAAAACAAATCAAGCAGCTAAAAAGGGGCTATTGATGAAAGCAATCCATTATGATAATATGGTCAGTACATAAGAGGATTCTGCTTTGTCTTATTCATCTGTCAAAACATGGATAGCAGTGGAGAGAACCTGGTTCACCTCCTCTAAAAAGGCTTAGGCGATTTTGTCAACAACTAAGATAATAGTTTCATTATTCTGGGACAAGAAGGGTGTGATTATGATTGATAATATCTTGAAAGGAGTCAGATTATAAACTCTTGATTACTACTGTGTCTAACTACGTCATTTACGAGAGGAAGTAAAAGAACAACGTCCAGGAATACTCAGAAGAAAAGATCTGTTTCATCAAGATAATGCCCATGTTCACACGTCTGCAATCAATGGCTAAAAATCACAATGTGGTTTTGAACTACCTTATCTTATTTACCTGATCTGGCACTGTCAGACTTCTTTCTGTTTCCTAACCTAAAAGACGGTTGGGAGGTCCAAGATGTAGATGCATACATTCTTTGAGTGGGAGATGGCAAAAGTGCATCAAAATTGATAGTGATTATGTAGATAATTAAAAATGTAACTGATTTAGTTGATGTGTGTTTATTTTTTTGGTTAAGCCGAATACTTTCAATCCACCCTCTAACATGAGTACGCTTATCCCTGGACAAAAAGGCGGTCACAACTTATAAATATTTTTATTAAAGTATCTTTTTTTATGTATTAATAAGCTGTTAAATTGGTATTACAAATAGCAATTACAATTTTATTTATTCCTTTGTATATAGATGGTCTGGCCATAATTAACTTATAACTAACATTTAAACTTTCCAGGTGCCAATATTCAGAGGGTCAAAGTCATCACTCGTCATTACTCCAGCTGTTGCAGATTGGTACGGCAAAGATGGATTAGGTGACACTGGTGAAATCTTGACTGACTTAACACCTGCACAATCTAAGGATGCCGTTTCTGCACTGATTGAATTATCCAAGTTACATGAAGGTACTGTTAGTTAGAAAAATTTACCTACACTTTATCATTACACCTATTAATCCATGGTTTGTTTAATTTCATGTTTATAAACCTCCTTTTTAATCCCACTCTTCGGATCAATCGGATCTCACTGTTACGAATGCGGTCAGTGAGCGTTACACCACAAATTTTCCGTAGCGCTCTCATTTCGACCGCAGAAAAAGCATGATTATACTTAATATCCTACTCTCATGCTTTTTCCGACATACCTAACTCTCGCTTTCATACAATAATGTTGGGATAAGCACAGAATTATGCAAAGCGAGTCTAGCTTTTAGACTCAAAAACTTCATTGTTTGATTTTTATATCTCTTTTCGAGTTTCATCAATTTTTATATTTTCATAAAAGGCAGCAAAGGTTAAATTGATCATTACCAATAATACCTCTATTGTTAAACTTAAGTGCTGCAACTTGGTGCCTTATTTTTAATTAATAACAATTTAAGGAGGAGTTCAAACTAATACGGCGGAAATATTAAACTCGGCTGGAAAACCACCCAAATGATTTGGCTACTGCGTTGGCAACCATCTCCTACATTAAACGACTGAAGCGACACGATATAATTGGTGACAGATGGTGAAGGATGAGGTGTCTCCTGCTGAGGAGCTCCTTGCAATTTAATAAATGACATAGAACAATTCTGTTTATAGTTTGAAACTATTGCAGATAAACAAAAAAAAAACTTGGTGCCTTATTAAATGACAGTGTTATGTTCCAGTCCAGAGGAATAAGAAGGCGGTATATTTGCTCAATTAACCTTACACCCTACGCCCAAAACCTACATCTTGTCTATAGACCGTGGTTAACTCTCACCATTAAGGTAGTCATATTTTTATCTTCAGAGATTTAAAAATCAAAATTGTTGTTGGTGTCCTATTTAGATAAGAATAATGTAATCTTATGTTTCATCCTGCAGGTAATTTGACTGTGGTTTCAATCGGTCCTCTAACGAATATAGCTCTTGCAGTCAAAATGGATCCGGAATTTGTTAACCGTTTGTCTCAATTGTATGTCGGAGCTGGACATATATTTAGTGAGTATTTTCAAACATTTTTTAACCAGAATTTTTTAATGCAATACACTGTGTGAGTTTTTTTTAATTTTAATAGCCAACCGGTTTTAATTTAAAAAAATGTACAATTTACACAAATGGGATCTAACAAAACCTAAATTAATACCAGAATAATAAACCTTCAGACCCAGAAATGCTGACATGTAAATGTTAATTACACAAATGATTGCCCCCGCCGGGAATTTAACCGGAGCGATTGTTCTATTCCGTTTCAAACAAAACTGGACTAGACCACGGAGCACATAGGCCAATAATTTTTACTTTCACATCTCAACGTTAGAGCTAAATACCTTATACATGCAGACGAATGAATGTGCAAAATCTAGTAATCTATGATCAAAGCTTACCTAGCGTAAAGCTTAACAAGAAATAATCCTAAAACTAAAAAAATTAATGAACTCCCGACAAAATCTGTACCTACTGTATTCTAATCTGTAAGTACATAAAGCTAAGAACAGTCTTCATCATGTCAGCTTTTAAAAAAACCGTATCGAATTCGGTGCTTCCGTTCTGTAGGGTCTCTGATATATCTTTGACTAGCTGTTACCCGCGGCTTCGCCCGCGTATTCTACTAATTTGATATTTAGCTCTCCAACACTGTTCGTTAAAATTTTAAGATAAAATGTAGCCTATATCGCTATCCAAAGTTTCATCTATTTTTTTGTGAATATTAAAATCAATTCAGAAATTTTGCCGTCAAAACTGAACATACACTTTCTCTTTTCTAATTTCACATCAGATAAATAGTAGGAATACGTTATTGTGTTTACAGTTTTATTTGCACTTCGGCAAATCCTGTGAAATTAAACTGTATAGCAAGTTATGGAAACCTCTTACAGATTTTTTTTCGAAATTTTAGAAATATACATTTCGTCTCTGAGGTCTAACCGTCCGTCTTCGGAATTACTTCTTAAGATCTTGGGTTCTATTACCGGTCCAGGCAACAACAAAAAAACAAATAAAAATTTACTGTTTACTTATAATTTTTTTTTACTTTACGCAAAGAGGTTTACTGGTTTAAGCGTGAAAGCGTAACAGACAGACAGACAGAGTTACTTTCGCATTTATAATATTAGTAGGGAAGTATCGATTTTTAACCAATTTTGCTACTATGTATATCATAATTTCTTTGTGTGTTTTTCGTTAATGATAAACTGATGTACGTGGTTCATTGTTATGGACTTATGGTAAAAATTACTGTTAAATATTTTTCCTACGCAAATTGTTCCACGCCCGTTAAACCTCATAGGGGTTGATTTTCCAAAAAACGCTTAGATATATATCTCATAATTTGTATTGCATTATTTCAGTGTCACGCAAAATATTTCAATAGAATTAAATTTCCCATACAAACTTAGATACCCCCTTTAACCCCAATGAGAGTGAATTTTGAAAAATCCTGAAATACGTGTTTCATCATTTGTACTAAAAAGTATTAATTCAAAGTTTCATGCAAAAATGTGCAATAAAAATATTTTTCTCATACATACTTTGCCACCCCTTTTAACCCATATAGGGGTTGAATTTCCAAAAAATAATATGCCCATGTCCTTCTCATGAATGCAAACTATTTACATACCAAATTTCAGCAAAATCAGTATGTTGGTTTAGGCGTGAAAAGGTAACAGACAGACAGAGTTACTTTCGCATTTAGAATATTAGTGTGGATTATTAAATTACGAACGTAAATACAATTTAGATAAAAAAATGTCGCGCTGAAAAAGACGTTTTTATTAATTTTGTTATTTTCCTAGCTAGGGAGCTCCGATAATTGCGTGCGATCGCTGTAAATTACAGTCCTATGAAAAAGGTGCGTGCTTCGTCGCGCACGCACCGCGGCCGGCCGGTACCGCCGCAACCGCGATGTCCCTATATTTTAAACCTGTAATATCTCCGAAAGTATTTGTTTAATTTACATACTGTAAAATTTTATATTGTTCTATATTAGATGTGAAACTTATTTAAGATACTTCATTAGATAAGGATTAATGCTGTATTGCTTTAAATCGCTTCGTAAAGAAGCCATTATTTTTCGTAAAAAGTAAAGGATAAAAATTGGTTATTGTAAGTTATCCCTAAGAGATAAACATATACCATTGCGAACTTTTTTGTAGACCTTTTTAAGGTAAACAATACTTAGTACATTATTTTGGTCTATCTCGTAGAGTTCAGCCAGCGTTTGCAATGCAAGCGCAAAAAAATATGTTTATTTACGACTTCGCATTAGAAATATTGAAATTATCAGTGGTTCTCTAATATATGAAGCATGTTATTATACATATAAACCTTCCTCTTGAATCACTCTACCTATTGAAAAAAACCGCATCAAAATCCGTTGCGTGGTTTTAAAGATATAAGCATACATACATACAGACAGACGCGGAAAGTGATTTTGCTTTATACTATGTATAGATGAACGGACTGCTTAATCAGTTAACCTAGTAGTCGCTCATTGGTCGGAATTCGACCATAATAAATTTTATTTATAAAAAGTAATTCGCTTCTGTGGTCTAGCGGTTCAGGTGTTGGACTTGACTGCATGAGGTCCCGGGTTCGAATGCCAGGTCGACAACAAAAAGAAAATTTGGTTTTCCCAATTTTCTAATAAAAAAAATGTTGCTCGGGATTGGATATGTGCCCGGTTGGCGATAGGCTTGCCACCCGGGCACAATGTGCCAACCGGGCACATTTCCAATCCCGACCACCTTTTTTTTATTAGAATATTGGAAAAATCCAATTTTCTTTTTGTTGGCTGACCCGGGATTCGAACCCTCATGAAGTCAAGCCCAACACGAGGACCGCTAGACCACATTATTTATATCAATTCATAAATAAATATAAATAAATAAATATCCCTGGAAAAATCGCACAAATTGAATGTAACCCCAAAGTAAGCAAATTATTTGCTTGTGTTATGGGTGTTAGTCAACGATTCTAATACATATAAATACCTAAATAGATACCAGAATAATTTTGATAAACACCAAGACCCGGAAAGCAGACATTTAAATGTTCATCACACAAATGCCTGCCCAGTGCCCCCGTCGGGAATCGAACCCGAGCCTCGCGGTTGGTCGATGTAGTTAGGCGTGTACGCTAGCCATTCGACCAACGGTCAACAGGCGGTCAACGCTATGCTTATGTTATATAAACTCTATGTTTTTGTCACCTAGGTGAACAGCATCCATCTGCGGAATTTAACGCACACGAAGACGTAGAAGCTTACCGTTTGGTGGTACAGAATGCTAAACCGGACAAGGTCACCATTTTGCCATTCTCGCAAGTGCAGAAATCTTGCAACTTCAGCGTGGTATGTTGTAGTTATTAATTTTTTTTTATCTATTTATACGGGATAGTCATGATATATTTTTATTTTATTTGTCGATATTACGGTCTAGTTGCATAGACTGTGGTCATGACGGGACTGGGTCAGGAAGCTATAACTTTTGACAGGAAGATCTACTGACAGATGAGCCTGTCAAGTCTATCTAAACTATCCTTTCTAGGCACTAAACTGTCATGAGTAACCCGTATAAATAATTAAAAATGTTAATAATACGAGACGATTTAAGTTGAAAGTCGTAGTAATTGATGTTTTTGAAGTTTTGTGGGTATTTTTAAGAACATTGACCTATGTATATTACTACTATTTAAATTTCTCGCTTCGGCTTTACACTTTTTACTCTTTATACTTTTATTTTTAAATTGGTTGACCTTATCTAAATTTAAGCGAAAATATTTTTGTCGTAATAATAACTCTATAGATAACTTTAAAATACATTCGAATTTCCGAAGCTTGACGTATATAGTCGAAGCGCATGATTTAAACAATACTTCTTTACTTTAAGCACATTATTGGTGGGAGAGGGCTGTATATCAACTTGCCCGTAGGGAGGGTAGGGATTTCAAAATTATTTTATCTAAGTACACAAACAATGTTGTGTTACACTTGATACCCTTCCTTCATCAGATCCAGACTTGGTGGAAACGAAACCACCTTTGAAGTACGCTCTTTGAAATAGTTGAAAAGTTTTTTAAAATACATTCACAAATGACGGAGAAATCGAGGGACATATATACATAAAAATTTAGACTTTGGACATTCAACAATCTTCTCCTTTTTCAGTCAGTTAAAAGCAATCTCTTTAAAATACAAGATTGACAAACAAAGTAGGTCAAATGTTTTCGAGTTCCAGTGAATATGGAAAGTGACGTTCCCCGTGTTGGTCTGGGCTCCTTTGCAGAATTACCTTTACCTTTACCTTTGCAGAATAGACCATCTGCCTTCCTGCCAGGCAGCTCGTTAAAGGCGAGCATAGGCTTACCGTCACTGACACCGTGACATCTGACTAGGTGGTAGAGTTTCGCAGCGACTCACCTGGATTGGTACTACCGCATTACCTATTCCTGTCGCCATAACGTCATGACGTGTTCCGGTTTGGAGAGTAAGGTAGCCGATAAACTTACTTTTGCTCGAGGTCTAACATCCCGGCCTCTGGTTGGCAACGTACTATTACCACCTTTGGTGTCTCTAGACGGCGCGATTTTCTTACCGTCAGGCAACCCGTCTGCTTCTTTGCCTTCCAATATCATAAAAAATATATACGTTGGACATGTCCTCCAGCCGTGGAGGTTGGATGTGCTGGGGGGAATAAAGACCAACATAATGGCGGCCATGAACCTGTACGAGCAGGTGGCCATCCCGCGGGAGGAGCGGTGGCAGGCGCTGGATCCCGCCGTCGTGGCTATTGCCGTCAGACCAGAACTGGTGGAAGAGTACAAGTACTCCAACAACGATATTGCTCTATGCGGTATGTATTGCACTTAAATAAAAGAGATGTGTCAACATCATCGCAAAATAAAACAGCACATATATATATCATATTTAATTAGTTTTTAATAGGTGATAGTGCTCTGCAACAGCTCACCCGGATAGTAGTGCTGACTTACCTATTCTGGTTAGTTCAGTGTTCACCACTGCGTGTTTATTACTGAACGGTAGGCTTAGTGCACGTACTAAAAACTAATAAGAATTTATTCAGTTCATAGAACTAGAACGAACTATTTCGTAACCGTATGCTTAATCGTTCATTTAGTACATCTCGTTCGCAATGTTTTATCAAGTACGGAATCATAAACAAAGAACAGAATGAAATATGAATACGAAGAATGAATTGTTTGTCGCGCGCTGCTATTGGACACCGTGTTTAAGATGTGATCGAACGAGAATAACAAATTATGTTATTTTGACTTTTACTGACATTGAAATAGAGATCATAGTTAATTAGTTTAATGAGTATTAGAAATAATTTCATAAATATCACGACATAGTATGAAACAAAGTCGCTTCCTCTGTCCCTATGTCCCTTTGTATGCATAAATATTTAAAACTACTCAACGGATTTTAATCCGGTTTTTTTAATGGATAGAGATTGAAGAGGAAGGTATATATCTAATCCCGTGCGAAGTAGGGGCAGGCCGCTAGTTGTAAATAAGTTGATAAATATTTGAAACACATTTGATATAATGTAAAACATAAACATTTATAATATGACATAAATAAACAACAAAAATGGAAAAATACCAATCGTTGTAAACATTTTAATTTTTAAATAAGCCCTTCTAAAAATCACACTACAAATGGAGATAAAATTTTTCGTAAACATTTTAGAATGAAATTCCTAAGCCTGCAAAGTATAAAGGAAAATCAAATTATAATTCATTCCGTGACCCACGTGAGAATCGTAATCGTAAATCCGAACTAGTACATTCGAATAACTGTACTAGTACGGAGCGATCCTTTTTGTGACCTAGCAATAATAAGTTTCCCGGATGGTAACGTAGCAGGTAGTCTTCATAATTCATAAGTTATTTATTGTTCGAATAAAGGTATTTAGCTAGATCAGGGGTGGGCAAGTTCTTTTGACCGCGGTTTTAAATAAAAAACAATCTAGTGGCGGGCCAGTAAATTAAA
>NJDD01000448.1:50294-74831 GCA_002245505.1 Calephelis nemesis
CCAACAGGATATCTGATGGAAAGTGGGTAACATTGTACCAACAAGGTGAGTTACTGGTGCGCTGCTGACTCTTACAAAAGAGATTAATACTCTTAAAAAAATCCCATGTCATGGAAAGCTGATGTAGGAAGCGAGTTTAACAGTTTGGTATCACCGCATCAGTGAATAACTATCAAATAAAATAGCTAACTGGAGTATTTTGCTCAAAAAATAATGTTAAACTATTGTTTTGTGTAAAATTTCTGAAGTAATATTTTTGATATAAGCTTTTAATAGCTCTGGTATAAAAAAACAAAAAAGCAGTAGTGGGCCAATTTTGAAATGATGGGAAATGATTCACTGTTGCGGTTAATATTAAATACTTAAGCGCAGAAATAATTATGATATTAACCGATTTGACCTCGTTACGAGTAAAAATATGAAATCAGACAAAAAATGATGTTTTTTAAAGCGCCATATTTCTAGCAGTGTAAGGGCTATAATTTTTTGAATTTTTTTTGGGCTTGTCTTTAGTTCTACTATTTTGCATTCTAGACAAAGCTGTTTTTTTTTTATAAAAAACGCGAAGTTATGCAGCCAAATTCGCAGGCGTAAACTGGTGTCTTATAAACTATGGACTGTTCGAACATCATTAATAACATAACAAAATATAGGTAGATATACTTAAAATGTATATCGCGTGATTGGTCTACAAATTGAACTGTTATCGCTTTGCCTGCCTTCTAAAAACAAATTAACGATAGATATCTATCTGTTTTTTCACATTCTATAGTAAATTGCATATAAATAAAATGTTGTATGGACTAATAGAAAGAGCAAAAGTTAATTGAAAAAATTATAAACAATTTATTCAATTGTAAGTGTAACCGAAATGAAAAGTTTGCAGTTTATAATAATCAAACAGCTGAGATCGTTTGTCCGCCATTTTATTTTTTAATGGCGGACAAAAAATCTAAACGTCAATTATTAATGATGCGGCTTAATAGAGCGGGTGTCCATTAGTGTGTCTGCGTTTAGACAGCCTATATCTTTCTAGTGTTTACCTACACGAAAATTGCGCACGCGCGTTCAAAAAATTTGTAATTTCTTCTTATATGTTACTGTAAAAGCCGAGCGATTTTGTGAATCTCAGGTTTTACTAGTTCATCTTTAGATTTAACACTATTTGTTGGTTAGTTTAGGTTAAACCGGCCACCATTACATTGTATTATTAAATGGACGTGTATCAATTAAAAACTTAAGGTCTTAAAATTTTAATCTTCAACAGTTTTAACTGAAGATGTAGTGCTTAAACAAGTATTTTTTTTTATATATTGTGCTTTTAGCAAGGGTGAAAGATACACCGCGGATGTAGAAAGAGTGTGTGCCGGAAATAGTGTGAATGGAGAACGGGGCAAGCTATTTCAAAGTGAGCCAGGTTGCTAGAGTAGATTTAAATAATTCTATCCTTATGTATGTCAGGAAAAGCATAAAAATAGGATAAATGTGGTCAAAATGAGAGCGCTATGGAAAATCTGTGGTGTGACGCTCACTGACCGCATTTGCCACAGTGAGTTTTAAGAAAGAATGGGATTGAAAATGTTTGTATAAAAATTATAAACGCCATGCTCTGTTGATTCGGTTATGTGGAGAAAAGACATCTGAAATATTAACAAAGCAGATATTTAATGCAATGCAAATGTGGATGGATGTAGGTGGGTAAGTACCCGGGTGAGAAACCTATGAATGAATATGGAGGTAGCTAGGTAGGTCTTTAAGGAACGCACCTCACCACATACTTCTTAGGGATTTGTCGTGCTAGAAGTATGTATGTGTGTATATCCTTTAAATCCGCTTAATTTTAGAATTGCCGTTGTATGATCTTTTACAGTAACATATTTTATCGATTATTATTTATCGACGTTTGAGACCAATTTTCCATAACTATTTTTTTGTTGTGCTCAAAAAGCTCATAAATCTTGGTTTCGGTCTACGAAAATTCATAAATAAATGAAAATAAGTTTCATTTCTTACGTGTGTAGACTAAGAAACACACACGTTTTTTTTTTATTTTGAGAACATGTCTGGTGCAGTTCTTTCAGTTCATGTCGTGTCTAAATTAGTAAAAAGTGGCAATGAAATGTGTATTCTAACGAAACTTTATTGAGAGAGAATGTCGCGACAAGGTAGATCAGAGCAACTCAATTATAAAAGTGACCTTATCTTGCCGAACCAACCGTATCATGATGTAAGTATGTTTTCTGATATACCTGCATAACTATGCTAACTAGGTATAAGGATTTGCGGTTAAATGCATAATAATCAACTTAAGACTTGTCACAAAAGAAAGAGAGGAACAAAACCTATAAATACATGTCATACAAAACACATAACAAACAAAAACAGAACAATAAAAATACATTACACGAAAAAACTAGAAAGCAGACTCTTGTAATCTCTTCTTCAATGCTATTCTTGAGTAAGTAATTGAGTAACTTGTGTAGTCATCGATGGTAGAGAGCTGGGTAGCAACTTCCCCGTAAGAATCCACTGCCTCCGTTATGAGTGGTGAGTTATGTTCCTGCAGGGAAAGTAAGGTAGCCGGTACATTAGTACAATATGATTAGCACCCGGCCCCTGGAGTATTTATTTTAAAGATATAAAAATGTATTGGTGTAATTGTATATGTGTAATTTTTATAATCACTTACTCTTATAAGTATTTCCAAGCACTGTGATCTCTATGTTTCAAAAACGTATATCAGAATAAAATATTAAACGGTTACAAATATCGATTTTTAAGAAAGATCTTAATCGTATCTTCTAATATCTTAAAATCCTGTAAGGAACTGCTTTCCTCCTGAGAGCAATTATATTTTTTAATACAGGAATTTATCCAAGCAATTACAAAAATATTTAGATGGTTACGATGGTTTGGAATTCCGGGCAAACGAGGCATTCTGTGGAAAATGTGGGGGTCCATAATATTGTTGCTGCTGGTTGTCATAGAGATAGAAGCCATTTGGAAGGTTATCAAAGCACTCGCTGGATGGGCTATAGATATGGCAGGACAGAGTAAGTATCATTGTAAGCTTATTGTGTACTAGTTTTAGTACCTATTATCAGGGTTTGTAAATAAGTAAGATGGGAAGTAATGTATTTAGAGTAATAACTATGAAGTATTTTAGATTTTACGGGGTTAGAAGGCAAGTTTTAATGGTTTCTTACCTGCAGAAAATACGTCTCAATCAGTAAATCAATATTTATCTTCATATTGTCATACCATTACACCATTAAATTACCGAAGTGTACTACCAAAGTTAGATTTTTTTAAAAAATGAAGGAGTTTGTCCTTTAAAATTAAAGAAAAGATAAGAAATTTGTATCTCCAATTCAGGTAAGTCGTCGCAGATGCATTTGTAAATGACAAGGTTACAAAGGCGGTAGGTACATATCTTTACAATATTGCAGTAAATAATACCATAAAAATTATTTAAAAATAACTTTAAAAAAATTAAAAAAATTGAGTTTTAATAAATTTTAAAAGTGTTATTAAATTTTAACACATTTAAAGAATTTTAAAAGTATAAATAAATTTTGAAAGTTTTAATACATTTAAAAGTCTTAACAATTTTAAAAGCACTTTTAAATAATATTTATTTTACAGGAAGTGTTGCAGCTCGTTTCGCTGGAACTGCATTCTATTCATCAGCTCTTGCAAGTTTGATTCTATGCTGGAGAATATCGCTCGCTTGGGACAGTATCTCTGCCTACTGGTCATCAGTAGAACGATCGCTTAGTATTAAACATGTACCCACTGATGGTACTATCAAGAAAAGAATATACTGCATCGTCGCTTTCCTGTCTATCTTTTGTTTATGTATGATTTTTTTTTAATTAATCCAACAGACCTAATTTTTTATTGACGTGTTTTTAAAGAGTGGGATTAAAAGAAAGCGTTGGTTATAAAGTGAAAAATGGCATGCTCCGCTAGTTCGGTCATGTGGTAATAATTACAAATGAAAGTTTGACAAAGCAGATATGTTATGCGTGTGTGGATGGATGTGAATGGATGTAGGCTCCCTGTCAGGATCGAACACAACACACATATTAATTTCACGTTCACGGCGTTAAGAGACTTACTCTTATATACTCTATATACTCTAGCATTCGCAACTATAACATGAAATTTGGTTTTGTGGCGCGTAAATTCAAATAAGCAAAGAAAACAAAAAAAAACTGCAATGTTTAAGACAAAAATAAAAAAGATAGGTAAAATCACTCAAGCTGTTTTTAACTTGTAACTTAAACATATTATGACATAACCAAAAATTAGATTATTGAACTGAAAATGGAAAAAGATTTAATTTTTATTATTTTAACCGTTATCTGAACACAGGCGAAAGTTGTTCGTTTCTTAAAAATGCTACAAAAATAACATTTAATTTTTACAGTTGAACATGTAACTAGTGTTTTGGCTTCATTTGATTTCGACTGTACGTCATTTGTGCAATGTCTCAGGTATTATGTGACAAGAACACATGGATTCTTGATTTTGGAACGTAAGTACTCGTTATTAAGTTTTAAGTTACTACTGTTTTTTACTTACGTTTACTTACCCATAAGACTGCGCTTGGTTACCCATGTGTTCTACTGGGCTTAGATAACGAACAAGCACAAGTTTTAGGCTTCATATATAAGTGTACCAGCTACTCTACCCTCACCTCACCTCACCTCACTAAACATGACACCGTCATTTTGGTGACAGGAATAGGTGAGGTTGTAGGTTAGGCGGATCTCTAGCCGGACAAATTGATGCACAGCAACCTGCTGGTGGTAATTTTATTGGTAATGACACATGTAATCAATGCTGACGAGCTGCCTGGTAGGAATGGTCTATTCTACACAGAAGGACCAACTCCGGGAAAAAACGGGTAAGGTTTCAATTTTTTTAACCAAAGAGAGGTACCTTATTTAGTTATTAAGGCAAAAGGCATACAGTTGAATTGATTACCTCCTATTTTTTAAATTAATTTAAAAATCGTCACCATTGACAGTAACATCCAAAGTTAGTTAAGGTGTTGGTATTGTCTAAGATATATAAGTTATCCAAAGTATCTACAGGTTAGATAAGCGTTTTGTTACCATTGTACTTGTAATAGGACTGCAACATAAGTGGTGTCGCAATTTGACCCTTTTTACAGCCTGTCCACAAAAGGCATTATATCGCGTAGCCACTAGCGCGTAGCAACGTAGACCCTGTCCAAGAAGAGTGCTTTTCGCGGTCAGCTACGCACAGAGGATTTTAAATTCGATGCCTTTTGACTTAAATACAGCGGTTGCTTTGTAGTTTATAATATGTTTTCGATGGAAATATCTTTAACGAAGAGAAAGTCGACGATTTAGCGTGCACAACTTACTTACACATAAACAAAGTAAATTTATTAGCATTTTAAAGTCAAGTACCCATTGTATAATACTTTTTCTAATTATTTTCCATGGCTACACTTTTTTTAAATACTTCAATCAAAACAACGTAACGAAGTTATTACGCTCTATTATAAACTAAACATGTACGCACGCCACCGACACGCATAGTTTCGAACGCAGCAATAGCGGCCGAATATCTAGACTACTCGCGTAAAAGGCTCTTTTTGGAAAGTAATTGAAATATCCGTATTATTAGTTCGCTTCATCTACCTAACCATACCCATTATCAGGAATTTTGTACTACGCGTAGTTTGTAAGATTCTTCATGTTGCACCCTATGACTAAGTTGAAATAACAAAAGGTGTAGTAATACGAGACAAAAAATATACAAAGGAAGGCACAGCAAACGGTCATTAGCTAATGTTGATCGCGTCATCAAAACTAAATAGTTACTCTCAATGATACCACTAAAACAAAGAATGGAGCCGTTAAGATAACTATTCCCATGGGACTAATGGGGATGTTCGCACGGGAATTAGTATTAAGCTTTAGTTTTTATAGAGGAAATACCTTTGCAAGTTCAATAAAATTATTCTTTATTTGTGTTCGGGGCTTGGATGTTTCAGCTGACAAATATTAATTGTCATACTTAAATAGGTACATATCTACAGGTACCTATATACGTATGATAATTAACATTTTGAACACTAGTTCGATAGTGATGATTTGGTTGATGATGTAGTGTTGGAGCAAGTGAATGAAATTGTATATCTTGGTTGTGCTTTTAACAGGGATGAAAGGTACACCGCGGATGTAGAGAAGAGAGTGAGTGCAGGGAATATTGTGAATGGAGCGTTGGGTAAGCTATTCCAAAGCGAGGTTTTGAGTCAAAAAGCTAGACTCGCTTTGTATAATTCTGTGCTTATCCCAACGTTATTGTATCTAAGCGAGAGTTGGGTATGTCAGAAAGATCATGAAAGTAGGATAAATGCGGTCGAAATGAGAGCACTACGGAAAATCTGTGGTGTAACGCTCGCTGACCGCATTCGTAACAGTGAGATCCGAGAAAGAGTGGGATTGAAAGAAAGTGTTGGTGTTAAAATGCGAAAGGGCATGCTCCGCTGGTACGGTCATGTGGAAAGAATGACAGATGAAAGATTGACAAAACAGATATACAATGCGAATGTGGATGAATGTAGGTATCCGGGGACACCAAGGCTGACATTTCACGATCAGATGAATCGGATATTATCTGAGGGTGGTGTCAAGAGTCTCCGAACCGGCGTGTTTGTATGAAAGGGTACCTAATGAATGTGAAGGAAGCAAGATAGGTTTATCAGGATCGTGAGGTCTGGCACTCGATACTATCTGCCTACCCCGTAAGGGACTTGGCGTGAAAATATGTATGTATGTATGTGTATTTCGATAGTGGCTTCGGATAGTGATAGCGATTTAGTCCTAGAATGTCAACTCAGGTCTTCATTACATTTTTTACTTAAAGCTTAAATGGTCGCCGCACACCGCTCTGACATGTATATAACACACTGTGTTATTCGCCATAAACCCCGTGTTGATCCGGGCTCCTTTGTAGAATAGACCACCGTGTAGAATAGTCACTAACACCGTGAAATCTGGCTAGGTGGTAGAGTTTCGCAGCGTCTCACCCGGATTGGTACCACCGCCTTACCTATTCCTGCCGCTATAACATCATGACGTGTTCCGGTTCGGAGGGTAAGGTAGCCGGTAAACTTACTTTTGCTCGAGGCCTAACATCCCGGCCTCTGGTTGGCAACGCACCATTACCACCTTTGGTGTCTCTAGGCGGCAGGAATTTCTTACCATCAGGAAATCCGTCTGCTTCTTTGCCTTCCAATGTCATAAAAAAAAGAGTAACAAATACGTGGAATTCTTGATGATAAAAAATATACATCGCCTATAGAGTTCACTAGTAATCGCCTCTGTGGTCTAACGATCCGGCATCTGACTTGACTTCTTGCGGTCCCAGGTTTGATCCCTAGGTCGGGCAACCAAATAACTAGATTTCCAATTTTATAATAAAGATAATGTTGCCCAGAGGAGAGCAAAAAAAAGCTTACCGTACACTAACACCGTGCCATCCTACTTAATGGTAAAGTTTCGCAGCGACTCGCACGGATTGGTACCACCACCTTACCTATTTCTTCCGCCTTAACGTCAATGCTTGCCGTTGACGTGTTCCGGTTGGATAAGGTGAGGTAGCCGTTAAACTTACTTCTGCTTAAGGCCTAACACCCCGTCCTCAGGGGTGCAATTGTGCACTTCATCATTGCGCAATTCACCATTACCGCCTTTGGTGTCTTTAGGCGGCGTGAATTTCTTACTAACTGATAGTAGTCTTGTTTTCTAGTAACTCTTGTTGTAGTTCTTGTTAAGTCGTCTTGTTTGCCTTCCAATGTTATAAAAAAAGAATGTGCCCGGTTGGCGAAAGGGTTGCCACCTATCACATTGTGGGACTTAGTGTCCTTAGCTAGATGTGTTTGCCCAGGTTGCCTTCCCCTTCGGGGATTTGGGCGTCAAGATACTTTTTTTAGTAATAACAAGAATCCAAAATCAACTTGTGTACCTACATTTACTGATTATCTTCACCGGTTTGAAGGGTGACACGATATTATGCGTTTCAAGCTTTAAATCCGACCTTCTAAAGCATCACAACTAATGAGACAGTCAAGTTGAAGTTGAAGTACAAATTGAATACACAACCTTTGAATCTCGCATTCAGTTACCCGAGTGAAAATAGGGGGGCTTTGTGAGTCCCTGTGGAACCAAGGTGGAAATTTGCGAGTTTCTGTGTAGCTACTGTGGAGTTTACCATAATGAAATCCGTAGAAATTCAGTCATTGTTTTCAGATGAATACAGAGTATGGCTAGCCATTCCAATCGTGATAATGAGTAACATAGCCACAGTTTTATTCAACCTACCCGACTTGCTGATACTAGTCTTCAGTTTGGGACTGTCCTCTCGATATCGGAGACTCAATCAGTGTGTCGCTAAAGTTTCTGCTATGGATAATGCAGATCACCTATTTGATAAGGTAAGGAAATAGACGTGCATATTATTAATTGTTTTTTATGAGTGCTATCAGCGAACAAGCACATTAGTCTCCTGATAGAAAACGATAACCGTGGCCTATAGATACTGAAGATGTTATAGGTGCGTTGTTGTCCTGTTATCGGGATGTCAGGCCTAGTATGAAAGCCTACCGGCTACCCTACTATCCGAACCGAAACATAACGGATTTATAATGGCGGCAGGAACAGATAAGGCGGCCGATCCCTACCTGAATAAGCCAAGCACAGCACTCTACCACTCTCTGGCTACCTTGCAAATGACTTGGTGTAAATATGTTTATGAACATAATATGAATGTGAATCATAAAAAAAAAAAAACTATTCATTTCAGAATTCAAACGTAATGAAAATCTACACATGGAGGAAAATACGAGAAGCTTACGTAAAGCAGTCGATGCTGGTCCGGAAGGTTGACGGCTATCTGAGCAGCCTCATTTTACTGTCGAGTTTTTTCAACTTTTACTTCCTGTGCTTGTCATGTTTTTTGTTGGTTTCGTAAGTGTTTTGGAATTAGTAGTCTTGTTGATTATGACCCATTCCACTCATGCTCCCCTTTTTTTTGCAGAGAGGCATGTAGTCTATTACCTACCCGGACCAATAAACCGTACCTAGAGACCACAAATTAGCCGAAACTACAGGGAATTTTGCGTTCAATCTCTTAAGTCTAAAGGTGCATGCGAAATTGTATACCTTTACCTTGTATACTTTTAAAGCATACTGTTTAGAAAAAAATAGCCTGATTTCTTGATAATAATAAATATAAGCAGTATGGACTTTGAAGATAGTAGTAGCGTCAAGAGTCTACGAAACCGTCTTGTTTGTATCAAAAGAAAAAAAAATGTGGAGAAACCTGGGCAGATTTACAAAAATTGTGACATATGGCTCTCGCTTCATGCACAATCGCCTCTGTAGTCTATCGCTCCAGCGTCTGGACTTGACTGCTTGAGGTCCCGGGTTCCCGGGGTCCCTAAGAAGTCAAATTCGATGGTGGACCGTTTAACCACAGTGGCGAGTGGGATCAAAATCAGAAAAAACGAACACATCAGGCTTGTCAGGATCGTGAGGTCTGGCACTCGATACTATCTGCCTACCTCGTAAGGGAGTTGGCGTGAAGAGATGCATGTATGTATGTATGGTAAAAGAGATATTTATTAGTACAGTCGGAATTTTTATTTTCTTATCCGTTATAGACAAGGCGTGACTGGAACAGCAATAGCTCAGATATATTTCGTCACGTCCATGCTATGGCTGGTGGTCAAAAATGTCACGTGCATCCTGTCAGCTGCAGAGGTCAACAGATGCTCAAAGCTGGCACTACCGTATCTTTATGAGTATCAACCTAAATTTTACAATATTGAGGTAAGAATTTGATGTCATAAATACCGTAGATGGTACTGCTACTACCGGGATCTTAGACTACTTTTGTTTATCTACAGACTGGAAGGTATCCTACAGGAAAAGCAATAAAAAAACTGATGTTATGATTGCAAAAGTAGGAAAGTTGGTATCACCAATTCGGATAAGCTGCTGCAAATCCGAAGGAATAATTCAGTGACATAAGTTTATTAGCACCAGATAAAAATATTAAGAATATTAATAACGTCATCAGAATTTCAATGCTCGTTATAATCGTGTTTGGTTTTATAGGGTACGGACGCTGGCAAGTTTAGGTACTTGTAACATTCATATTTTGGACAAAATGGTTTTTCTATTTGTATGATCGTTTTACGTCAAGGGAACTACTCAATCAATTTTATTTGAGTTTTTACCTAATTAAAGGGTTGGGTAATCCTAAAAGTTTGATGGTTTAGTATCCCCCAGTTACGAAGTTTTAATATTGGAAGGTTAACGAGCAGACAAATTTTTGTTATGGTAATGAATACTTAGGGGAGACCGAGGTGAGTTGAGACAAAGGAGAGTTGTGACATCGTCGATTTTTGGGAATCTATAAACTGTTTGTGAATATGTAGTAGTGCACGTTTGCTAGCTTGAGACTTGAACTGATAAACTTACACTATTGCGAGCTCAATATCCGTAAATAGGTTCCAAAAAAATCAACGATGTCACAACTTTCCTCTGTCACAACACACCTGGTAACTTTGCTTATACTAAATTGTTTATTTCAAATCTGAAGTTCGGATATTAGGCTTTTTGTGTAAATTTCCCAGTTTCTTTAACGTTCAGACAAACCACCAAAAACGACATACTTTCATGTGAGAAAAGTGTGTATATTATAATCACTTACCTTTCAACTTTATTACTTGGTGCACAATAAAGAGGTATTGAATTGTATTGTATTGTATTTGGTCACAAGAAAATAGAGAGATAAATAGTAGTGGCGAGGATGAAGACTTAGTTGTTGGTAAAATTAATATTAAAATTTATAACTTACAAGAGTTTTGTATTTTTTTTAGATAGAAAGACTCGAAAAACAACTAAACAAAGAAAATGTTGCACTTAGTGGGATGGGCTTCTTTTATATGACGCGGTCCATTCTTTTAGAGGTAACTAGGTTTTTTTATACTCTTTGCATACCCCGTTAGAGATTTGGCTTGAATATGAGTATGGTTTTCGAAGTATTTCTTATTTATTAGATAGCCAATAAGACAGCAACAAAGACGACTATTGACATACATATTTGTTTTCCCGCCAAGTCCAGGTGGCTTAAGGCAGATAATATTGAGTCTCAAATGTCATGATCCTTGCAGACCTGTCCATCTCTATACTCATTACTATAGATTAAATATACTTAAAAGTATAGATCAACTTAAAAGTATAGATCAACTTAAAAGTATAGATCTAGTTGCTTTCCGTGACTTCGCTTACGTTAAATTGAGATTTAAGCTATTCTGTCTATCAAATTGGGTCAAACTGCACACGGTTTGAAAATTTGATTAAAATCGGTTAAGTAGTTTAGAATTCCATCGCGGACAAACACCACGCCACGTAATTTATATATTAAGATACATTTTACAATTACTTTGCTATTTTACCCGTCCAAGTATTCCTGCCACCCTACTCTTAAAGATGGAACACGACAGTAGCAAGCATATATGCTATAAAGGATTTTTAATGCACTGGTGGAACGATTAACAATTTAACAGGCTTTAACTTGATTTGTAATGGACAAACGCATATTATAATGTTTGTCCGGGCGGAAACGGGCAATATGTAAATCGAATTAAAACGCAAAATCGTTATTACATAGATCTGATTAAGGAACCGGAAGTTGACCATAGGATCTCATAAAATTCCCAACACCATTCTGTCGTGTTTGGGCTTGTTTGTCAAGTCTTCTGCTGGGAATTATTATCCATATAGCAGCTTCATAAAAAAATGCTAAAAACGTATTGATTAGGTAGGATTTCTCGGTTAGAGAGCGATAAGATCATCACATTCTTTTGCAATGTTTTTGTAAAAGACAGACATTGCCTACAGACACCAAGATGCTGTAGGTGTATCCGCGTCGCTGTCTTGTAGCCGGGGTATTATGCTAAATGATGAAGTCTACGGTTTTTCCTAGTCTCTGGACCAGAACATATCACTGTCATTAGAGCAGCAGGAACAGGTATGGTGATGGATAGCCTACCCGGATAAGTTGCAGCATGGCAGTCTACCACCAGTGGTCTTATTGCTAATGATCCTTTTGACCGTGCTCGCCTCTTACGCGCTGTTTGGCAGGAAGGACTATTCTACACTGGGGATCCGAAGTAAAACGCGGAAAATTTCTATGATCATCTTATCTTACACTGATCTCTTGCTCGTTGTTGTTTACTTGCCACTAACACCGTGACTAAGCCTAAAGTAGATTTGAACGACTCCTGCTGAAAATATCGTGCCGTCAAATTGCGGTCTAAATAGTAAGCTTCCTTAAGGTTAACCTTTCTCATGCTGAGGCTAGCACCCTAACATTTGAGTTGGCAACGCGTCTTCATTACCTTAGCTTTATTAAGGCGTCTATTCAATTCTTCTAACCATAAATATATTTTTCTAGATTGGTGGAGCTGTCATCACCTACGTTCTTGTACTGATACAATATGATGACACCAATCAAAGCATGGTGAATAATTATATAAAAGATAAAAATACAACTGTGCTAATTTGAAATGTGTTTTAATTGATAATCTACAAAAACTTGGTTGATTGTTACAGTTAAAATTAATCGACCATTTTAATACAAGACTAAGCTTACATTGTTCCATTTTTAAGATAAGGAATAAGCCAAACGCTACTACGAGAAGTATTATTTTTAACAACTTATACTTAGGTTAACAAATTTTAGTATAATTTATTTCTTTTATTGATGAGGATATCGTCAAGATAAGCGAAAAATGTATGCATTATTTCACTGAGTGCAACTCAATAACTACTTCTAGGTTTTTCAGTAAAATTTATATGGGACCATTTCGGAACTATTTCTTATCTTTCAAAAAAGGAATGATCAAATTGCGATGTTGTGCCCAATGAAAACGTTGGAATTGGTTTTTGCAGTTTTACTCCGTTTATTCTGTTATGCAATAGAGTTAAAGTAACTAGCATCGACGTCTTACCTGTTTCTGACAACCCAGTAGTTCGTCCAAGAAAATAATAGGCAACCCGATGTCTGCAACTTCTATACATTATATTACTTATTAATATAGTCAAATTTTCTTATTATCATAAAATTTCAACATTTCATGAAAAATGTTTTTTTTTTAAGAAATCATTAAAAATATTCTGTCCAGGATATTTTAAGCAGCTTACTTTTAATAATAGGTTTTCTAAAATTCTAAATTTATTCAAAAATAGGGTTTATTCTATTATCAGATCGGTGAAGGTCGATGAACGAGTAGATACGGATATTCTACTATAAACAATTTACTATCATACAATATACTTCTATGACTTATTTATTTATTTATTACAAAAAAATAAACTACTTAGTAGACTTTGGCTGGGTAATATTAATTTATCAGGTTTTTTTATCACGCAATATTACGTATTTCTCCACTTCGCTCTATATTCGGCATCCTTTTTAGATAGTTAGTTGGCACTCATATCTTTTATCCAACCAGTGCCTCTTTTACCAAGTGTATGGGACACACTTATGGGAATCGATAATGCACGCATTTTCCATTTTCATGCAACAAAATATTTTAATTGAATGCTATTGTCAAGCGTTACACCACAGATTTTGTGTAGCTCTCTCTTGTTTCGACAAAATTTATCAAAGTGTCTTTCTTTTCCAAAACATTTCACGCTTTCATAAAGTAATATAAGGATAATTACAGAACTATGCAAAGCGAGTGCCTTGACTCATAACCACACTTGAAGTATCCTATGCAGTGCTCTATTCATAGACACTCTTTTTCCCGCTAAGAGCAGATGCACGATTTCGTTCACTTTTTCCAGTGCTAAATCATCTTAAATTTTTTTATCCATTGCATTCGTTTAAATGCTTCTTTCAAATGCTATTACTTCAATTCTCCTCACATTTAAATGTTAGCCTCTATATCTACAACCGCGTTTCAATACTGTGACTAGTGTTTGCAGCTTGGATGATGTAGAGAACAAAAGTTTAGCATCATCTGCATAAAGCAGTCAATTCACCACTGGTAACTATTTCCACATTCATGATTTTCGATTGAAAGAAAGAAAGAAAAGAAAGAAAAAAATATTTATTTGCGGAATATGAGTGTTACAAAGATGTTACAAAATTATATAGGTGTTTCTACATATTCTACCAACTTTTGGTGTGCAAATATTTAAATAGTTAGATATTAATCAATAAGTTAATTTAATTATTTATTGTATTGATTAGGTACATGATTATTTATTAATACAAATAATTTTTAGAATATAAATTAAGTTATCCCTGTCTACCGTAAACTACCACCGTTTCCAAACCTAGCCAGACAGGAGAAGAAACGGCGAAACAAACTCCTGCGCACCTTGCATATTCATATTAGAAATACTTTATTATTTATTCTTATCTGCAAGAAAATCTTTGGCACTATAATAATTTTTCTCTAAAAGTAAGTTGAATACATTTTTTCCAAATCTGCTTAATGGAAGTGATTTAAGATTATCAGGAATTTTATTGTATATACGAATTGACATGCAATACACATTATTTTTGTAAATGTTGATTTTTTGGTTAGGCACATGTAGTTTCTCACTATTTCTAAAATGAGACAAACCTAGGACTTCAGCATACGTATGAAACAAATGATGATGTTTTTTACAAATACACATACAGCTAGTATATATAAACACGGCAAAGGTAATAATATATTAAGTGACTTAAAAAGTGGTTTGCATGAATGTAATTGATATCGCGCGTATTCACTTCTTTTAAACTCTAAAGAGTCTAGTTAATTCTACAGAATTCCCCCAAATAGTAATACCATACTATTATAATACATATAATAATATTGATTTATCCACATACAAGTTTAACGTAACAGAATGCAAAAATAATAAGTTGCTGTCCACTCTCACATGTGCTTTGTATCTTAAATACATAGACTGCACCACGTAGCAGGAAAATTTTATCCATATCGGTAAAGAATATTAGTGACATCTTCGATTAAAGAAATAATCAAGTGATATGGCGCCATAGAGCTTGAGTCGCGACTTCAAACTGGTATAAAATAATTACTCTTGATTGCCAGATGCAGCTACAGTTGGTGTCACACCAGCAAACTGCAGCAGCACCAGCTCATACGTCACTATAGTCCCAGCAATCTATAAAATAGAGATCAATCTTAAATTGTAAACACAATGAGCTAGGATTCACATTTTTAAATATTTCAAACATGTTGCTCACTTTCTGATTTAGTTTTTCCTGATGGCTTAGTTTTTCGTGACAATATATGGGATCAAAGTCGCAGTACTCTCCTAAATAGTTAGAAACGGTAAACATTTATGTTAGATGGTCCCTTTTCTCATTTACCAGCTACTATTATAAAAACATATCAAAACGTGAAGAAATGTCTCATTTTAAATTTAAGTTGATAAACGGAGAACATATGGAGCATAGGTTAAATGCGTTAATACCATCAAGACCACTGCAGAATTCAGTACTGCCCGGGTAGGGATCCACCGCTTCATATATTCCTGCAGCCGTAAGGATGGTTAAAGTTTCACAGAGTAGGGTAGCCTATATTATATTATTATACTTTATTATAAATAAGCACATGATTGTATCTTGCTCTGTCCTAAAACTTGCCTCAAACCGCACTGGTCGTAAGCCCTTAGGCATATTAGGAATATTTAATGTAGTTTATCTGCTATATGGATAATAGATATCCATGCCCCCACGTTTCTGAGCCTTTTGTGCTTAACATTATCTATGTATTAATTTTATAAAAAAATCAATCAAAATTTGATGTTTAATTAAAAACATTTACCGTTAACACCATTCCTCGATTTACTTTAAAGAATTGAAGACCACTCAATGCGACGGATTCCCCTTGAATTTGATCAATAAACCTTTGAACCTAAAAATACGAGTTTGTATAAATTCATTGTAATGTATTCGTGGAATTGATATTTTATTTAGATGCGACGTTTTAAGACGAAATTTCCAGACTTGGATATCAACCATTGTTTTATAAAAGATTCCAAACGAGCAAACTATTTAAAGAATCATAGAACAATTTGATACTATGATCTACAAGAAATACTAAATATAGAAACTCCGTCCTTTCCTTTGTCTTTGTCAGGGCTACTTAGAAGAAAAAAGATCCATTTTACAAAACAACTCATAAAAGCTGACGAGTTAGTTTGCTATTAGCACCAACAATAAGTTACAAAATATTTGGCGATTTTCGTCACTTCGCCAAATTCTTTAATGCCCCGCTAAGTTTCACTGGGTTAATCATCAGTGATTTACTCGTACAAATAGCATCAGCTGTTTTGCGTTACTTAACTGTATAATACTCGAGAATCGCGAGCTTAATGGCTGTTTTGTGATCTTAGGGCTTGTATACAAAACTGCGACCTTGCACGCTGCATCGCAAGATCGTACAAATTGATTCGCATAGCGTATTTCTGGGATGTTACGTCACATTTGTTGACCATGCTGTTTAATTCGCTCTACGCGGCAAGAAGTGTACAAGAAAAAATGACAGAATACGACGTTGATTTTTCAATACCACTGATTGAGGAGCAGCCCGTTCTTTAGGACTCTAGTAATGAAAATTTTAAAAATTATTGGGATTCATAATTAATACAAGTTTGAAACCAAAATCTTCTTTATTACTTTTTCCTGTATCTCCTAAGCAATATCTAATAAAAGCCACACTTCTTTTCACAATCCAATTCAGAACCTTATTTTCAATGTAAAATACGTTTAGTACTGTTG
Source organism: Calephelis nemesis (assembly GCA_002245505.1). Taxonomy (NCBI): domain Eukaryota; kingdom Metazoa; phylum Arthropoda; class Insecta; order Lepidoptera; family Riodinidae; genus Calephelis; species Calephelis nemesis. The sequence continues at coordinate 67,158 of NJDD01000448.1, forward strand.
ACGGGTGTTGAAGGAATTATCGCCCTGGGAAGCGCCTTGCCGCACGAAATCGCATCGCCGTTTTTTTATGTCGCAACTTTCTGGGTTGTGAATTCGCATCGCGTCCTACCGCAATTTTGTGTTCAAACCCTTAAGTTTCATTAAGAAGTATAATTTATAAATTGAGCGCTGACATAGTAAGCTCTTGGTACCAATTTAATAAAAGTCTAATATTTGAAGACAAGCCGTGTATGCTTTCGCAGTGATCAAATGAACCTGCGAAGGCCCTCCGTATTACGACAACAATGGACAAACAAACGACAAAAAAGAACTGGTATAAAGTACCTCTGAGCATTGCTGGTCGTGGGTGACCTGGTTTTGTGCCTGACTATTCTTCAGGGATATGGGCGTGAAGATATTCTTCTTCTATACACCAAGTGGTTAGTCCATGTAACGGGTATGAAAAATGTAATGGAATGGGAGGCTGGCCGTGTATATTCTCAGTGCGCAAACACTAACAAACTCAGAACTGATATTAATATATCTTTAATGGCGATGGCATTGCGTATGAGTATAATGGCTGAAATCTTGCAGGTATATTCTTGTAGTGATCGAGTACAAACTACAATATTAGCACTTGTGTGCAATATGTTGGAGAAAACATTTTGTATATACATGCATTGTATATTTGTACAGCGATCAATATATACTTTGTAAATTATCGGATATAGTTACCTCTGCACAATATATTGGTGACGGCACTTCGTATAGCGAGTATAATGGTTCACGACTCACTGTATGTATTCTTGCAGTGATCAAACACATCACCAATGACCGAATCATCAAAAATAACAACGAATACAAGAAATATATTGGGTGTTCTAATCCACGAAATGGCCTGAAAAAGACTTGTAAACTTACTACTCTGCTGGATCCCAAGACTTTATCGTTTCTATCATGTAACTCTGTATCATGTTACCCTCGCATCTGTATATACTTGTTTCAAACTTTCTCACGTAATTCCAAATTTCTTTGTCTTTTCTAAACAAATTTTTGCTTAGGCGATATTTTCCAATATCCGTCCGTTACCTTGGATCTCTGTACTACTGTATTATTATCCAATTTCATTGAATACTAGCCGACTTGGTGAACTTCATAACGCTTGACATTGATGGCTTCTGAGAGTTTCAATATGAAAATTCTCTGTTTTTCTCTTTATATGAACTTTCTCCTAACAATAACTGACATAACAAAGAAAATATAACAAATTTAGTCTATCCGTTTCGATTTGATGCGTTGAATAAGGGAGATATGGATAATTTTTTCATTTAAATAGATTTTGATTGAATTCGAATAAAGATAATCTTTTCAAAAACACGCTTATGTGAAATATAGTCAAGACGAGACCATGTGGCTCGTGTTAACATACGTTAGCATTAGTTAATGAGATGGTACTACACTAAACGCTATAACTCTACAAGCTCTAACTTTGCAAGTATACACATTGAAAAAGGTTGTTGTCAATATGGATAACAATGCGTATTACGTATAACTTAGAATCACTGGTCGGAAAATTAATATGGGACCACTTTCACGACCTATCTCTCTAAAAGAACATCCAAAATCGGGTCATCATCGCGCTAGTAATCGCTTAACACTGTGATAATAAAACACTTCTTTTCTTTTTTTGATTGATTTAAAACAAATTTCCTTTTAATTGCGGTATTCATGCTTTTAATTTTTGTTGTGGTTTTTAAAAAAAGGCTAAATTGAAAAAAAAAGTTTTATATAATACGGGATGTATATTATCCCCATTTCACTTTTGTTTATTAGTAACAGATTGTATTAATTTAGAAAATGTAGATAAATAGAAAAATAATTACCGTATATCTGGATACTGACAGGATGGCGTGGGTTTTAGTCCGTCTCTAAAACAAAACTTGCAGTTAATGCTTATTTTGACATGAATGTACAATGAATGAATCAACCAATCATAAGACGTTTTTACTAAGTTATCAGATTTTCACTTTTTGCCCCAGTAGCAGTATTTTGCAGTATAATATTGCGGTATGAATGTTAGAAGGTAGCCTTGCAACATTGCTCAAGTTTGTGACCAAGGTTTTAGACTACAGCGACGACTCTCAACATCTATGATGTCTATAGGTCATATCGTACTTTTAAAAGAGTCGCGTGCTTCTTTGCTATCCAGTCGCTTTTATCCTTTTTTCCGCCGTTAAAAATTAAAGTATCCAGATAGGCACTTGAGTTTTGGTGCCATTGAGAGAAAAAAACGGTTGTAGTCTTTTCACATATTTTGAATTTCGTTTACATATTGAATGAAATCAGTTAGTTTTGTAAACATTCTCATTCTTCATTCAAATTTCAAAACATTCTTATTTCAAATCTCATTAAATACTCTTAAGTACCTAATTAAATCGTTGTTTTATACCCTGAAATGACTTTCTTTGACGATTTATGACTTGTTTGAATAATTTAAATCATTTACTTGGTAACTGGGTTACTTTATACAAATTTTAACTTGACTAACGGCAAATGCTAAAGCTTTTGCCAAACGCTAAAAAAGATAAGTACTAACGCCAGTGTATACCGCATTTGTACGCATATAAAAAACATATTGTTAGCGAACGATATGAATATTATGCTGCCGATGGCTTCGTCTATTTTCCTTACGAGACTTGTGACTCTGTTGTAATCCTCTCGTAAGGCGCGCCAAACCATCGATGAGACATACTGAAAAAAATATACAGATTAAATTATTTGCATAATAAAAGTAAAAAAAAACTAAAAGTAAGTTTTCTTTACACCCATATACTTGAAAAGATAGGCAGAGGCACATTAAGTGCACTCACGACTAACTAAAGACATTAGACCCCACACTTTAGTTGCAAGCTTATGACCAACCTGGAACTTATCCAAGCATGGCAAAGTAATTTTGATTAGAAAATTGAAAAAACACATTTCCTTTTTCTTTGCTTAGGCCGGGGATCGAACCGGAACCTTAAGAAAACGACGCCAAACCGCTAGACCACGAAGGCGAAAGCGAAGCGAAGAAGGCGGAGCGAAATCTACCTTTTTTATTCCTGCTGCCATAATGATAATGTTATGCTCTCTTTAGTCCGTAGGGTTGGGAAACGTGAACTTTCTTGTCATATAGGAAAGCAAAAGCAGACGGATTTCCTGAAGGTAAAAAATTTACGCCACCTCGACGCAACCTAAAGTTGCCAACCTGAGCTCGAGAAGTTTACCGACTATCTTATCCTCCAAACTGGAGCACGTTAACGGCACGGGCGGGTCGCTGCAAATCTCTACTACCGTGTCAAATGTCACAGTGTTAGTGAAGGTAAGCANNAAGGTAAGCAATACAACACACTTACAACCAACCAAAGAACAGCAAGCACCTATAACATCGATGGGGTCTATTAAGGCCACGGTTTTCTTTTTCCACCACGACAGCCTTGTGTTTGCTGTTTTATCACCTATATAAAGTTGTCTCACCTTTCCTTTAACGTTTTCGATCCTCTTGGTTACTTGTTGCAACCTTGAAGTTAAGTAAAGGCTAATACATATCACGAAAACATCCGCAAAGTTCCAGTTGAATGTGAACTGAACGTTAACGAACTATAAATAAAACGGATTGTCAATTTACAAAGATAGGAAATTACTATGCTCATCTTGGCGTGAGCACTCCCATGCTCCCTGAAAGAGCATTCTTTAAGACAAAAAAATATATGTTTTAAGTAATTGTTCGATTTGAATATTGAAATTGCATTTCCTGTTTTTCATGCTTTTTCTGTAGAAGTAATAAGTAGGTTTACTTAAAAATACAGAAATGTGGTGTTGTGTACGTATCTTGAACAGTTAAAGTCTACATGTGTCATTTTTACCTTGTCGCTTTTGGCTTGCAAATTGGCTATTTGGCTAGCCTCTTAAATTTAGAAGTATTTTACGATGAAGACAAATATTTTGTCTCAGTCTTCTATCACAAGAAAATAGAGTGAAATTCGACAAGAACTTTTTAATTTTCAAAATGTAAAATTACATGATAAAATTATGTCAAAACCGATTTACTATTATTACAGAACTTACGTGTTATTAAACAGATAATTTCAAATTTACGTAATTACTAGCAGCTAGTCTCAGCTTTGCACGGGTGGACAAATATAAACCTTTCTGTCACACTATCTGTTAGACAAAAATGCATCAAAATCAGTTGCGTAGTTTTCAAGATCTATGCATATATAGGGACAGACAGCAGAAAGTTGTTTTATTCTGTATTGTAGTAATAATTTTCATATTGACGTAGTACTATTTTATTCTTAGTCACACTGTTTCTACAAAAGCGAGAGTTTGTAATGATGAACATAAATTCCAAGTTTCTTCAAACTGATACAAGCTTAAATTTGGCAGTCTATAAGATCCGGTCCGAGCCGGTGGTAATTTTTAGGTATGTAGACTCGTCACAAGTGCTTCATGAAAGATGTAATTATGTGAATATAAAATATATTCTATTCTATTCTAAATTATAACTCAGTTCTGAAAAAAACATAGTTCCCATACTTGACATTGGCTAAATAAGTCGTGAAAAACGATTGAAAGCCATATAAACAAAAGAAGAAGAAAAAACATAGTTGCGACTTGCTTGTTGTTCCGTTTTTTTATTTTCCCATAAAAGCAAAATCCTCTTAAAGCCTTAGCAATGAACAATGTTATCCAAAAATCTTTACTTATCTCACCTGCGCAAGAAATCCAGTGAAATGGTTGTAAGAGATTATATCAAACACTCCAGGGAAACTGTGTTTGATAAAATTTTCGACTTGCTTCTCCTGGGACTCGCAATCTATTATCAAAACAATACCAGCAAGGTCTGACAGGGCGTGCTCCACTGGAATCGGGAATAATATTTTAAAGAAAAAACACACGTCACAAATTTTAGCAGCGCCAGCAGCGGTTGTGAAAAACAACTTCGAGCTGGTGAGTTTGGAGTCGTTGGTTTTAATGTTTGATATAGTTATATGTTATATAGTTATAATGTTATTTAAATTCGATTTAAGGCTACCGATTTAAAACAAGTCTGGGGTAAATATATTTTCTATACCAGGGATATATTTTATCTATACCTGGGAACGATTGTCGCCATGTTATTGGTTGAGAATTGAATTTTAGACAGTGTTTACCAAAACGAAAGTTATATTTTATTTTTTATAATAAGACGTAAACTGTATAACTAGTTTTGATATTTTTGTCGCTTAGCCAGTTTTGTCTTTCAAGCGTCGACATGTAAATATAATATACCATACCAAGAGCAAAAAATAGTACAAGTAAACACGCCATTTTGCATTTCCCCATGACGTTCACATCCATGTTGGGGTCCGATACTTCAGTTCTTGAGATATGCTGACATAATCTAGGCCACTTGGAGGCTAGCCTCAGGAACAAAACCGTTGTCATTGTATTGATTGTATAGAAAACCAGGGAAGCTGCAAAAATAAAACTTGATTTAATTTTAATGGAAAAACGTTTTCTTCAGCAGATGTCCACTTCAGCTATAGTTTGTTGATTTTTTTACTTTCTTACTTGTTAAGTAAATGTTTAAGTATTTGTGGTTTTGGGCGTGTTCATATATTTATTCCCCGTGTTTGTCCGACTGCATAAACTTTCTGCCTTCTGTACCAAGAAGACATTATTAACAAGACAATTGGTAGTAAAGTGCTGTGGAGCAACTTGCCCGGGTAGAGATCCACCGCCTTACCTATTCTGGCTGTAATAAGGAAACCGTCATGTTTTGGCACGAAGGGTAGGGTAGCCGACTAGTACAATAGGCCTAACATCCCGGAAACAGGATAGCTACCTGTAACATCTATGGTGGCTATAAGTCACGTTTATCTCTTACCATCAGAAGAGCCGGAAGCTCGTTTGCTAATCACTCACGTATTAAAACGGTTTAAGTTTTTCTATAAATTAGTAGAAGTCTAAATATTAAATAATTTAATTTGTTTATCAGATCAATTTGTGTGATTTGTCCAGAGTTACTAGGTAATGGTCTAGCTGGCAGTCAGTCCTGATCACATTTATTAAATACTATTAAAATGAAGTTTTTTGTGTATCCTAGCCTATACCTATGTGCAAGATTCCTCTCAATGTGAGATCACTTCTATGTAGTGTCTATACTACTATCTGGTATCTCGTCTAGGAAAATTTACTATTAATTATTGTCAAACAGGGTTGTTAGTTTTCAGTCTTAGGGGGTTACCATACCACCTTAAAACTACGCTACGTATTTTGAGGGTTTTTTTCGAATAGATAAAGTGATTGAAGCTTAAAACTGATGCAAAACTCTGCACATTCAATGGTTTTTTTTTTAATTATTAATTAGTTATTTAGAAGTGACAAATAGAAAAGTGATTAAATGAATTAACGATTACCACAGTCTACAAATATGTGCAGCTGCACCAAAGTCAGGAGTTTTGTTGTTTTTTTCGTGCAAAACAACAACAAAACTCGTCTTACCACCTGACTGACTGTACTTGTAGGATATTGCAACAATCGAAATAGATTCCACTGAAGGGTAAAGGGACCTGCAAATTCCTCTTTCCTCGTATTGGTCTGGGTTTCTTGTGCAGAATAAACCATCTGTCTCTTTGACTAGTAACCCTTAAAAAACGACTACAGTTTTAATAGGTCATTATTAGCAAGACCACTAGTGGTAGAGTACTGTCTAGTAATTTGCCTAGCCAGGGATTCACGACTTAGTTATTCCTGTCACCACAATAATACTTAGTACCAAGTTCTGTAACAGAGCAGTGTAGCTGGTTGACTTGGACGTAACAACTTTGGTATCGATCGATAGGCCATGGTTGTCTCTTGCTACCTGGACAGATGTATGCTTATTCGAAGTTTAATGTTTAGGATTATGTTTTAGACATGTGGCAGCCCTGGCAATAAATCACTATTTTAACTTTGTGGATGACTTTCCAATGTACTGGAGAATGTAAATATAAAATATATCGAGCAAACAGCTAGGTAACGTAAGCGGGGACCTTGCTACTATTGGAAGAAGAATATTTTACATTGAAGAGAGCAAACCAGAATACCTGCATTCAAATTCATTTGTAGTTAAATGGAAAAACTTTACTAGTGTATAAGAATTCAATACCACGCTTAACTTTTCTAAATTATTTTTCCCCTTTTGGGGCCGGCTAAGACCTTTAGGCCATGCGGCCATATCTTGCGTATTAATAATTTCTATTAAACATAGTCATAAGTCGTTTCACAAAGTGGCCTCATTACTCAAGTTCATTTAGCAAGATTTGGCGGTAACGAGAAAATCAACTTATTTATCTACAAACATTTCTCGGTACCCACTTCGCGCTATCGCGTTGCGGACGGTAGGATAGACAGTAGACTTGCACAATGGGCTTTTCATCAAAGCTACAGGTTAAAAAAGCACCGTAAACATCTATGCTGTGTATAGGCAGCGGTTGTCTCTTACCATCATGAGAGCCATGTGCTTGTTCGTTGTTTTATTACATGTTTTTTTTTTGTTTTAATATTGTTAAGTTGTGCGAAAACCTATGGGATTTATATTATGGTATTGAGATTAATACTGTGAGTCTACCCTCAGAGTAGTTACACCATTACATACATATTGAGTTCAATGGAAAATTATGGGATTAA
>NJDD01000448.1:75268-117884 GCA_002245505.1 Calephelis nemesis
CTTAATAATTTGACGTATTTTTACAGTAGTTTAAAGGTTGAACTTTGTATTAATTGCTATAAAAGAACTCCAAGTATTAAATTATTATAAAAAAACACGTGAAAAATTAATATGGCAAGGAACTCTAACTTATCTTTTAAAACAAATACTTATCATCAGCGTCGTAAGTAACACATATACAGCGCTTATTCTATGGAATTTTTTTTACTGCGCTTTTGGCAACGAACCAAAATACAGAGTTTGAGTAATAGTAAGCATAACCGTTGTAACATTGTCGGTTAAAGCTCTCATGGTAAGATAAGAAACTCATAATACAAAAAGTCTGTGCGTTTACGTCACCGAGTACAAGGATATTTTAGTTTTATGATTAAGGAAGAAAATCAAGCAGACGGATTTGCTCCTAATGGTAAAAAATTTACGCCGCCTAGAGATGCCAAAGGTCGTGCGTTGCCAAACTGAGGCCGGGATGTTAGGCTTCTAGCAAAAGTAAATTTACCGGCTGCCTTATCCTCCGAACCGGGATGTCAAGCAATGCCGTTATGGCGACAGGAACAGGTAAGGTGGTGGTACCAATCCGGACGAGTCGGCGCAAAACACTCGACCACCTAGGCAGATGTCAAGATGTTGATGACGTTTGCCTTATACGAGCTGCCTGGCAGGGAGGCAGACGGTCTACTCTGCAAACGAGCCCTGACCAAAACTAACTTAAACTGACTTAAACCTAGACAAACTGGCTGTTTTATAATAATTATTATATCTGTAAATATTTTATGTATTTGTTTGTTTCGCCGAGCGACGTTTCGGCCGAGACAAACCGGCCGAGGTACCGAATATACTGAATTTAGAAGTGCCAAATCATCTTAGAAGCCTTAATAAACATCTGTTAAACTTAAACGTCTGTTTGCTGCATAAAAAACTAAAAAATATGTTTAACACTCCTCTGTAAAAACAAAATTAAATCAAATATAAAATAAAAATGAAGTTAGTCCTCTTCCAAAAGGCTTGCAACTGATTCACTTATTGGTATGTTAATCCAAAAACATTTTCTATTTACCGGCATTAACGGAACTAACTTTTCAATTATGGCTGCTTTGCGTTCTTCATTTATCCCTCTTATCGATGTTTTTCTCTTGACTTCACGGAATTTTTCATTTTTCATGATTTTAACTTGTAGTAAATCTAAAGGTTCCGATTTGTAGTCTTCAGCACTATTTAGTTTGTATTTCAATTTGAAAAGGCCTCGTTCCACTCTCACAGCCAATATATTAAATAAATGTGGATAACCCACACCACTTATTTTACGCAATTTGTGACGAGAACATAAATCTTCATAGGCGAAAAAGTCATCGACATTCATTACTTTTACCGTGTTCTAACTTTTGTTGGCGTTTCTGACACATTCAAGAAAATTGTTGAAATTGTAAACCTTTTCCTTTTTTCGTTAAGGATTGCTCTACTTGGTGATAGAAATTGTCTACAGACATAAATGTTTGCCCCGGTTCAAAATATTTCAAAGTAATACTGTCAGCTAAAATTTCGGCATTATTTACTGTTTGTACAATAAAACAAAGGAGAGACCAGTTTTTGTTTTGCGCAGAACAGTTATCGAGCCAGAGTACAATATTTTTTGGTCTCTTTTAAAGTTTAATAATTCCCTGAACGTAGAAATTATGTCCTCTTGATTACGACCGGAAACACTCTCGTTTCACAACAAAGCATAAGGTTTGTTATCATTAGTTGCGGATCCTAGTGGAACGAAGATTTCATTGAAGGCAATTAACCGCGGGCAAAAAATGGGACTCTTGAATTGATCCATCCTTAGCAACATTATAATTTTTTGAAGGTCAACGGAATAATAAATAGCATCTTTGTTAGTCTTTGCTTTCTCTTTGTCTTCATCGTATTCTCTGCGTGACTCTTTGTATCTAGGCATGTGTTGCATATTATAATTTTGACATATCTTACAAGAGACGTCTTGATGGTCTAATTGATTGTGATGATGTTTAAAACATTCACACTGCTCACATTCTTCGTTACCAAAGTGTGCAAAAGAAATATTCAGATCATTTCTTACTACTTTTCTTAAAACCGTTTCCCCGTGTTGGTCCGGGCTCCTTTGCAGAATAGACCATCTGCCTTTCTTGACAGGCAGCTCGTAAAAGGCGAGAATAGGCTTATCATCACTAACGCCTTGACATCTGACTAGGTGGTAGAGTTTCGCAGCGACTCGCCCGGATTGGTACCACTGCCTTACCTATTCCTGCCGCCAAAACGTCATGACGTGTTCCGATTCGGAGGGTAAGGTAGCCGGTAAACTTACTTTTGCTCGAGGCCTAACATCCTGACCTCAGGTTGGCAACGCACCATTACCATCTTTGGTGTCTCTAGGCGGCGTGAATTTCTTACCGTCAGGAAATCTGTCTGCTTGTTTACATTCCTATAATTTAAAAAAAACTTCAAGAGAAACTTTTAAATCCAGCCTTACAGAGCAAAAATTTTGAATAAATGGTAATATCACTAGGTACGTACAATTTTTTGGGTGCATGTTCTCGTCTATAGTGTGAAATAGCGGAGCGATATGACATAATATGTCTGTGTAATTATTCTATTACCTGACAATATGTGTCGTGTATGCACAAACGGCTGTTATTATTGTAACTAAATGGAAACAATTTATTTCACTTTCCTTAGTATAATAGCAGCAAGTAGTGATTAAAGCACTTATGTTTAGGAAAAGGTTTCCTACATAAAAGAGATATCATTAGTATCAGAGCAGTATTAACAGATACCGCAGTTATGTTAAGCACTACAGGACAAATAGTCTGGGGTTTGATAAGGCTACGGCAGTATTCAGTACTTGCGGTTGATATATTAAGGAACACATTTATTTTTTTTGTAGTTACTGCGCTTATACAAACGAAAAACGTGTCATACAAGCATTTTTTAACAAACTGTCAAAGACAAAGTTACAGATCTCCGTATGGCGATTCCGAATATGTAATTATCTAAATTTCGTGTAAAATGTTGGATACGGCGGTTAACATAAGCACGGCAGTAATATGGGATTGAGGTGAGAACCAGGCTATTCTCAAAGCTATGACGCCACAACTTTAATAGCGAACAAGCATACTGCTTGTCTTGTGTCCAATTCCAATCCCATAAAAGCCTATGATATTTTATAATTAACGTGTAAAACATACTTTTTGCTTTTAAATTGGAGTTCGGGTCTTTGAAGAACTTTGCCAACGCCAGAAAAAACATTCCCATTTGTATCAGTATCGTAACTATGGTATACACGCAACGGACAGATAAGTATTTGAATCTGGAAAGAAAATGAAGTAAATTAATTATTTTCCCATTTATAAGATGTGCAACAAGGGCACCCACGAGTAGCCAAATACTACAAATCCTACGATGTGATATCAAGATTTATCCTATCCTGGGCAAAGTAGTTTTCATTAGAAAATTAAAAAAAACACAGTTTGGTTGCCCGATATGGGAATCGTACCCGAGATCTGTCAACACAAACATCGGACTAGACAACAGATGCAATTATTAAACTTTCTCTAAAAATAAACCGGCTTTCGGTTTACAAGGGCTAGTAAAATACTTGTACTTTTTAACAATTAATAAAAAAAATACTCTATTCTTAATTCAGATTTTCGAAATTCTTCTTTTTTTTCTTGCAATAGTTTAAGGTCTTTATGTGTAAATTTAAGTTTAAATGTTACAGCCGCAAGTACTCTCTTAACTCTATAGCTTTTTGAAAGACTACAGAATAACGCTAGACACTTCTGAACAAACACTGCTGTAAAGTTTGAAGTAACATCACCTTGTCGATGTATCTTTGTAGTTTCTATGTCGGTAGATTTCTTCTAATTTTAAAGTTTACGTAATGTAAAAAGAGATTGTTTAATCAAAAAGTTCTTTACAAAAGTTTGAAGACAAGCGCATTCTTATAAAAACCCGACTCCGCTAAACATATTACAGTAATGATACCTATACAATCCTTTTATTTAAAAACTCTAACATCTAAGTTTATTAGTAGTTTTTTAGTAGTTTTATTGGTATTAGGAAAACAATTAATGTAATTATTAAAGTATTTCCATGTATTTTGACTCAAGCCCATAGTTTGCTCACTTTTGCTATCAATTTGTATATTTTATCCAATAAAAATAGCAATAACATACAGACACCAGAATATTTACCTTAATTTTGAAGTATCGATATCACAAACACCCAACACGGGATTGAGACCAAAGCACTGTCCAATAATGATCGTCAGTTTCATTGAGGCTTGAAAAGTAGCACAGCGTCCTTTGTATTCAACAACATTTCCAATTGGAACCTCGCCTACATCTGATTGAAATGTCTTTCATCAGGTTGGTCGTAATACAACAGGTAATGAGACTCGGGGTGCTATTTTGATCTTTTCACACTTTGTTGTATACATATTTTTACAATCTTTCATTTAATGAGCCAGGATGGATCATATAACTTAATTTAGTACAGCTATACACAAACAACAGGGTATTTGACTGATTTGTGAATTACTTATTACTAATAGTTCATAAAGTGTAGTTTAAAGAGAGAGGTGTGCTTTGTTTGAGTTTCTTTAAATATATCAGGTTTCACCTATTTTTAAATAATTCAAAGTACTGTGGGTGTATTCATTTCAAAGGTATTAAATTGATTATTCAAAAAGTGACTAAGGCATCTGAATGAATGAATGAAATAATCTATGTAATTTAAGAAACCTTTGTTATGAAAACACTCTTGTAAAATAAATTTTAATAACATAGCTATCAAACAAAATTCTTGTGTGATATAATACTTCGTGTGTAGCATTTTTTGGGTAAAACCCAAGTAAAAGTATCTTCACTATTACTTTGGTCTTTGGTCTTTTAGTAACAAAAAAAAAATATATTAAAAATGTGATATCTCGTAGAGTTTTGAGAGTGATTGTTTCACCAATTGTTTTGCAATGAATCTATATAATTTCTATAATTTACCATTCGCACGGAATATTTATCACCAATGATATAATTTACTTTGTGCTATTCTTAAAATAGCACCTTTCATTATACTTGATAAATTGCTAGTTGGCATAGAAATCTAAGCTACGAGAAACATTCATTTTCACCGAGAGAAAAGGTAGCATAATTCATACATACATTTTCATACATATTTATCTAGATCCATCTGTTCATTTCAGTGTGATATTTTTTCTTATTGTAATATATGTTAATTAGCATTCGGAATATTGTAATGATAACTATTTTGGCACTTAATGAGCTTTGATTTTTAAAACGTGGACAGGTGTGGTTGAAAACATTGATAATTCTACTTGCCTTTTTTGATTTTTACTCTTTTGAGAATGCGTGTCACAAAATCTTGCATTTTCTGTATCATTCCTTGATAGTTAGATCATTTTTTTGGTCTGGAACACAATATTTTAAGGCATGAACTTAATACAGAAGACAAAACAAGACAAGAACTATTTTAAGACAAGAACTTAATACGAACTTAAACTGAAACAAATACCCTCAAACAGAACAGTCGATTTACGTATTTCTTTATTCACATAATTTACATTTATAAAGTTTATTTTGCTCAATACAATATTTTGTTGTATGTTTTGACCTTGCAAACATTCAAAGTTACAGCTTTGCATAAAACGCACACTACTAAATCATTAAAACACACATACACACACACAGACACACAAACATAAAACACACACACACACACACATCGCTTAGCTATCTGTTTGATTGTAAGCAACTTACAGCGTCAGTTTATCATCTATGAATCTATGATGTATTCATTTCAATTTCTTAAGCTATTGCATAGTTTCTATTGCGGTGGAGACCGAATCCAAAATTTCGCAACGAAAATAAATTAATACCCCCCCCTCTGACCGGCACAGCCGTGATACTTTTTAGTTTTGCCATCTATCGATGAATAGCAGAATTTATAATGACTTTTTGATCACGCTTGTCTTAAGTTCAGCAACTCGCCTCTAGGTGGCATCGGTTGTATCGGATTTACTGCGCATGCGTAATCCCCTCTTCATCTCGCAATCTGGTGACTCATGCCTGCTTATGCAATAGCTTTACTTTATATATATATAATTATATATATTTTAAGATTCAATTGTGCTTGCGTTTTGTAAGAAAGTGAGTCTTCTGTTCGTATTCGTATTCATTATCTGTGTTAGTAATAAAAAATAGTTACTCTATTTAGTTATTCACACACATAAAATACTCACACAAGTGAACATTTTAGAACATTCACATTGTTCCAAGAGTTAAGCCGTTCTCGATATAGGCATTATTTACAAAAGCAATCTATGTTGTTTTGTAAAATAAAAGCTTCATTTAAAGTTAATCAAAGATTCTAATCTCTGTCATTAAAAACGACGACTCTTTTAGTTTTATTCGTGTTGATATATTGAGGCCGTCGCCTTTAAACGAGTTTTTAGAATTTGAGGAAACTATCCTACTTTTATCATTTTTCTGACGTATCCAAATCTCGCTTGTGTTATGATAAGCACAAGATGGTACACTCACTCACTCACTCCGAAGAAGCTTACCTTTGCTTCACACACTCCTTTTTCTACATCTGTGATATACCTCCCATTCCTACGAATTGTACTGATGACAAAGACAATTACATACACTTATCTGTCATTCAAAAGATAACGCCCATATTTCTTTTTGTCGAAAAACGAAACGACGCTACCAAATTGAACAAATTAAAATTTAAACAGCCTTAACATACAAAAAACCTGAATACTTCCTATTTACCTGTATATTTATTGTGAACATTTTTGTATTTTCAGTTGCTAAAATGTAAAAAAACTGAATAAATCTGCGTTTAATTAAAAAAAAACGAATTATGTAAGTCGAATAAAAGTAGGTCCTTATATTAAAAGTATTTACGCGCGAATATGGTAATGTAGAGTAAAAAGCAGTCATGCGTGATTTCAGGACCTCAGATAACACACTTAAAAACCTGAAGGATTACGAGCAAAAGAGCCGAAGTCTAAGAGCTTTAACTTGCAACATTTCGAGAAAGTTTGTTGAAAATAGTTATTCGTACCTGCAATTTTTGTTAAATATATCTTATTACTGACTATATATCTAACCACAACTGACTGCAACTTGCATTTAACCTAACATTCCCGACGTAAAGCAAATCATGACAACAAACAAGAGTTCTTTGTGTTAAATGTGTCCAGTTTGTGTTGTTTTGCTTATATACGCAGTGACCATTTTAGTTATTCGAAAACATGGGACGTAGAATTATTTTAATTTGTTCTTTCTGTGTAATGTTGTCATTGCAAAATTATCATTTTTTGAAGTGAAGACTTCTTTAGCGGCGTTGTGCACTTTTTTACATGGCCAAAAACTTCTAAACTTGCGTCACATGACCTGATCGATAAATCGTAAGACAGCGCAGGGCGCATGTTCGTGTTGTCATGTTTGTGTACGATAGCGCAATAAATGAATATTGTATTCTACCACATAAATTATAGTACATTCATACTGATAATTTAAGCAATTCGTGCAAAATTAGGTCCCTAACCATTCCAAAATATCAAAAATTCATTTAAATATCATTCAATTCCAGTTTTTTTTATTCTGCTGGCACTCCCGGAGAGCAACCCGTCTTTTTTGGTGTGAGAATACTTTGCATGTTTGAATTTTTTTAACTCGTTGATGCCAACGTCTTGCTTATTCTTGCATATAAAACGAGGTTGGGATAGTCGGTAGACTTACACAACACACCAGTAACATTTTTTTATTAATTTTTGCCAGTTGGTTGGGACATCTAGCTATGTCATAAACAGCTTGATGATATGTTGGTTTTATTAACATACTGATTAAGTTTGTACTTGGGATAAAGTGTAAGACATTTTTAAAGAATTAAAATTACCTTTGGCATAATTTACAGACGGCGCGAAAAAAGTGATAGTTATATGCGTAATCTGGTGGACTAAATGGGAGAATAGAATTGTTTAGTCATTCTAATACACAAAAAAATGAAACACAAAATTCAGGATCATAGCTTTATTGTGAAATTACATTGGTAAGGTTACCGTAAAATTGGGACTGTCCCACTCAAATAAATCGTGGAGTCACATTATACATAGAACGTTATTTGTGCGCTAGGATGTTACAACTTTGAACACACCGTTCTTCGATTCAGCAGAAATGTGACAGTCTGTTTGTATAACCTTTTATCATGGACTTTTGTTTGACTTACTAGTATACTGTTGGTAATATCTTGCAATGAAATTTCGTAATTATTTTTGGTGTAATTTTAAAGGATGACGCACATTTTGATGGACCGGGACGGGGTGCAACTCAGCGTAAAAATCCGACGAGATCGCTTTTGTACATTTTGAATAGAGCAACACACACTGTGCTGAGCCATATCGAGGCGAATTTTGGTCGTCACTCTGCGCACAGTACCTGATGCGGCCTACAGGCAAAAAGGAGATTATTTTTTCTAGTTTATTCCCTTTATATTATTTTTTAACTATTCCTGGATTTGAACGAATAATTTAAAACTAAAAGTAGCCAAATCAGTTTAGCCGTTTTCGAATTTTAACGATACTAACGAAAAAAATGGTTTACATATATATATGTCCCGTCGAACTTCGTCCCACCTGCTCTGTTTGATGGGAATACCTAAAATGTTGTTTTTCCTAGTTTCCTTACACTTTTTCCATATTTATTATTTTATAAAACAAAATAAGCCAAATCAGATCAGCTATGACGCTTTGAAAAATTGATTTTCATAAATTGTGGAATGACTAATGTGTTGCCAACCTCGCGGTTTTTAAAACATCACCGTGCTTTAATTTTTTATTTGAAATATTGTAAACCTCTCTCAAAAATCCGTTTTTTATAAAATTGACCAAGCAGTTCACCAGGTAGTAAGATATAATTATTGCCGCCTACGTAAAGTTTGCGTTTCATAGATAAATGAAATGAAATAATTCAAAAAGAAGAGTGTAAGTACTATTTAAATTATGCGCTTCGGCCATATTCGTCATGTTTTGGAAATCCGAATGTATTTTAAAGATATATCTATATAAGTTATTGTTACATAATTAATCATTTTTCCTCAAATTTAGATTAGGTCAGCCAATTTAAACATTAAAGTATAAAGTGTAAAAAGAGTAAAATGTGTGTTAAGCCGAAGCACATAATTTGAATAGAATAGTACTGTAAATATGATTGACTGACATATCAACGCACATGACAAACCCTTACGGCTAGAAATCAATTGATGGTTGCGTTTCACGAAGTGCCAGGAGGCATATGGACAAATGGTCTAATCTATACTGAGGAACTGGACCATATTGGGAAAACTTCCTTAATTCATTACCTTTCCATAAGTCAGTTAATTAATTATCAAACCACATTCTGACATAACAGGATATTGCAAAGTAACTACTAAAGTTTGAGGCAAATCCTTTGCCGCTGTGGTTTTTCCTCAAAGTTTCTGAACAACCTTAAAATAATCTCGTACATGTAACGATAGTTGGTTGACAGTTGAGAAAGTGGTTTAACCTTGTCCGTGGTTAGTTTGTTATAGAACTAAAAAACTTGCTTCTTTAAATCTTACCTTGATCACTTAATTGTGTGTGAATGTCATTGACATAGTTGTTTATTATTTTTAGAAATACTGAGAAACTTCAAGTGCCAAACCAAAAACTTAATGTTTACAAGAACAATGTTTATGGCATAACCATTTCTATACAAAGCAAACATTCCTGCTAATCTCAAATCACTTATATTAAAAAGATTTCGGAAGAAGGTATTTGGCTTGCTGTTTAAGAGAAAAACATTACATTATGTTGAAGATTTTTTCGCAGAAAAGCATTTATAACAAATTTTTAGTAACAATTATTAAACTTAACATAATTCAAAATTTTGATAGCTGAGGAGTATGTTTCGTCGTTTCTTCTCTCTTCCATCAGGATGCTGATTCCGTATCTTTTTAGTGATGATCGCTGGGTTAAGTGAACATCAAATAGCTGTCAAATGACGTGTTTTACATTTGCTATCTCCTGTTACTAACAGATATAAAATGGAGATAGCAAATACAATACACGCCATTTGACAGCTATGTGATGTAAACTGTTCCCAGTGATCATCACTTAATATATACGGAATAGTCACGTAGGTGACACATTTGCCCTTTAGTCTTACTCTTTGATAAAAAAACGGTATTATACTTCAGTGAACAAAAACCATGAAGTCATCTAATCAAAATAAATAAATATTCATACCATAATGTAAGACAGCTGCAACAGCACAGTGATACGTGACGACAAGTTTATTAAGAGTGTATAAAATAACATGTATATTTTTTAACAGTATAATATAAGTACTGTATAAATATTTTATTATTTATTTAATCATTTATTGTGCACAAAAAAAACTTACATAAATATTAAAGCTAATAAACTTGTACAAAAGGTCAGCTTATCTCAGATAAAGAGATTTCTTCCAGCTCACCCAAAAAAGAGCTCATAAAATAACTTAAGTGGTAGACTTACAGTGCACAATAAATTTAATGACAATAAAAAAAATTTAAATACCTTAAAACCACTCTAAAATATTATTGTAGTGAACAGAAAATAAAACACAATGTTCATAGTACAATTTTATTACCACCGCCAAAATGAATGATTGCCTCGCCTGATCGATAGCCTGATCTTGGAAGTAAGACCTTACTAGCTCTTACAAGTGGTTATCCCGACGTGATCACAGTGCTATTGCAATAGATTTTTTCTCGTTGTTGGAGGCGGCATAATTGGTATTGCATGAGGGCGATCTAAATGCCGGTGGCGAGCCTGTTTGAAGATACTTATGTTCATGCTGGAATACTACCATGACAAGCATTATTATGTTATAGGTAGTAGATTTATACTTCATCATTATCATGAAACTGTAGTAAGACGAGCTCGTAAGTAACAATAGTACCTGCGATCTGAAAAGAATGTATTTTTTTAAAAGTAGATATGAAAATTAAAGCAATAAGCTCATCAGCCATTGCAGATAGTTTGACAACCTTAAGTTAAAACTTTTAAATTCAGTATCGATAAGTTTGTGCTCTTTGCCTTGACATGAGTTCGTATAGATAACCTTCAGATTGTACAATATCAGTTGGTAAAGATTGCTCTTGGTTGTATTTTTTTTATGTTTTATTAACCTATTGTTAAATATAAAAAAAAATATAGGAGTCGAACTTAACGCAATAAAACTATTTCCGATGTACAGGTGCTTGCGAAAAATTTCACAATTAAACTAGCCGTCTCGGTGAACTTCGTATCGCTAGACATTTATAGCTAGTAACAGTTCGTATGGATTAAAGCATTGTTTCATATTTTTCTTTTCATAAGAATCTTCCACCGACAATAACCAAAACAACAAAAAAATAATTAGAAAAATTAATCCATCCATTTACGCGTGATGCGACGACTACGCGAAATGGAGTTTTATTTTTATAAATATAGATCAGAAACGACCAAAAATTAAATTTATTAGTTAATAGAAATTATTAGCTTTTCATGTTAAACTATCCAACCCTGCAATAGATTCTCTCTCACTACCCTGCAGTGGGCTTTGGCGAGATAGGTAGGTTTCTATATATTCAGGATTTCAAGTTATTTCGTCACTTTATACTGATATCTGTAATTTGTCAACTACAAAACTTGTGACTTTACTCTACCACCTAGACAAATATCACGATGTTAGTGACGGTAGGCTTATACTCGCCTTTTACGAGCTGCGTGGCAAGAAGCCAGATGGTCTGTTCTGCAAAAAAGCCCTGACCAACGCACGAGTAAGTTAAATAAAGGCTTTTAAAATAAAACGTAAAGGCTTAAGCAAGCAGTTTTGTGTTTTTTCACTTTAGTTAAAGTAAAAACAAGCATAAAAAATGGCACTCATACTCACCGACAAAATAAGTTTTTTGGTAACACTAAACAATTTAAGACCACTCAAAGCGACTTTGCTGCCGTGGACTTGCTCAATAAATCTTGATACCTACAATAAAAGCTTACAATTTTCTTATTTAACTTCACACCAGCCAACGATTGTATCTTAAACCTTGGAGCAATTTTGTCTATGTTTAGTAATAAGGCAGCAGGTGCAGTTTACAAATTTTCCATCAAGATGCCAGTCAGACTAGATAGTAGAAGTTTATGGCTGCTCGTCCAGTCCAGTACTATACTATACTATACCAACCACCTCTATTATTTTATTTTATTATATATGCCACCATGACGTCAGTGGTTAATATTATTTTTATTATTAATTTCATGTCAATAACTAAAAGAAAGAGATATGCAAGCACTTCTGTTATATCTCACCCTAAAAGCCTTTTGTGTCCATAAGCGGAGCATATTTTTTACTATCAGGAAATGTCCCGATTGTTTTTTTTTCAATTACATTAAAATATAATCGTCCATAATTAGGAGCGGACCTATACCAACCTCAACACAATAAGAAGGAAATGGTACACTGTACAAAGTTGGTAACACCATTGACGAAGCTGTATAGACTCTTGAAGCGATCAATCCAAGATATAGAAATTTAAACAGGTGAAATGTTAGTGAATATACGTAGTATATAAGAAACTCGAGTCCATTAAATGGCCTGAAAACAAGAAGTTAAACTGTTAATATTCTTTAGACGTAGCATTTAATCGTCAAAGCGTGTGTAGAAGTATTCCAAATACAACTGTAAAGATGAGATAATGAAGAGGTCGTTACATAGGTCAAAAATGTTCATGTGGGTTATATCTTACACCTTTAAACGAGCAATTCTTGTATATATATATATATATATAATTGGAATCTCGGAATCGGCTCCAACGATTTTCATGAAATTTAGTATATACGGGGTTTCGGGGGCGATAAATCGATCTAGCTAGGAATCATTTTTAGAAAATGTCATATTCGTGTTTTATTGTTGTTGTTAAGTAACGAAGTCCGTTGTTAAGTAACGAAGTCAATGATTGTTTGCTTTGAGGTTAGACTTTTTAAATTTTCGTACTTAAATATAATTTCCAAAAAACACAATTTATAAAAAAACAAAAAAAAAAATCCAAGCAAAGCTCGGTCATCCAGGTACTCGTACTTAATAACGAGTAACAACGAGTCGCTAGTTAATTTATTACAAGTTCTTCATTTATTATATTGTAGTTCTTTTAGCCGACTCTGAATAGAAGAGGCCATTCATACAAGAGGTATATTTTTTGTATTATTGTTTTACGATCACTCGATACTCGGTCAATCATGAATCGAATTTATTAATGGCTCTTTTTTGGAAATATTGATGTCGTCAATATAAATGAAACTCTATGCATTCCGTATAACTCAAAGCTGTTAGTGGCATGACAATACAATTTGTATGGGACCATTTCGGAATCATCAACTACTTTTCGAAAAAGAAACGATTATGTAATCGCGACTTGGCAAAATATTAATTGGGCTGCTGCTGCCAACGCTGAGCTAAAATCTGTACTTTTTACATACATATCTTCACGCCAAGCCCCTTACGAGGTAGGCATAAAGTATCGAGTGCTACACCTCACAATCCTGACAAACCTGTCGGGCTTCCTTCACATTCAATACCATTTTTATACAAACACGCTGGTTTTGGAGACTCTTGATATCGTATAATATCCAAGCGAGCTTTTAACAATTCAGATTAATATATATAAAAACTATATTCTAAGTTAAATCATGTTATAAGAGCTGTGCTTACCCACTGGGGTAGTTCTGACATTTGACAACTCCAGCATGTATTTTCTTCATCTGTCTGAAATATCAGTGAATAAATTTGAGACAAGTTTGTTCATTTTGGACGGTAAGCGTAATGGCTAGCAACGCACTAGTAGTCATATTTTTTATATATGCTGTTATAAAATTATACAAATTTTGTTATATAACTGTTTTTTGAGTGACTAATTTGTTGCTAATCTCGCGATTTTCTGCAACTTCGCCGAGCTTTTGTTATATAATTATTACACCTACCTTAGTAATAAACAAAAAGTAAAGTTAAAGTTGATTTTATTGTAACACAGTGTAATAGAAACTATAACGTCGTTTGTGTGTTTTGTGTGTTCATCATCATCATCATCATCATCATCAGCCGGAAGACGTCCACTTCTGGACATAGGCCTCCCCCAAAGANNNGTTCCCAACGTGAACTGGTATAGGTGCAACATGAACGTTGAACATGACTTTCGTCTTGTCCAAGTTCATCCTAAGACCCACCTGTTGGGAAACTCTATCGAGGTCACCTAGCATTTTGCTTAAGTCTTCCAGCGATTCCGCCATGACCACGATATCGTCTGCGAATCGAAGGTGAGTGATGTATTCGCCATTGACATCGATGCCGAGTCTTTTCCAGTTCAGAAACTTGAAGACATCTTCCAGTGCAGCAGTGAACAGTTTCGGAGAAATAACGTCTCTCTTTCTCACACCTTTCTGCAACTGGATAGGTTTCGAGCTCTGATCCTGTAATCGGACCGACATAGTGGCTTTTTCGTATAAACACCTCAACACTTCGATGTATTGATAGTCGATGCGGCACCGCTGTAATGACTGAAGCACCGCCAATGTCTCAACCGAATCGAAGGCTTTCTCGTAGTCCACAAACGCTAGACATAATGGCCGATTATACTCCTCGGTCTTCTGTATAATTTGGCGCAGCGTGTGAATGTGGTCTACGGTGCTAAAGCCTTTGCGGAACCCGGCTTGTTCGGGAGGTTGAAAACCGTCTAACCTGCGTGAAATTCGGTTTGTGATGACCCTTGAAAACAACTTGTAAACGTGACTCAGAAGTGAGATGGGTCTATAATTTCTTAATAAGGTTTTGTTACCTTTCTTGAAAAAGAGAACCACCACACTTCTAGTCCACGCTTCTGGAACATTGCCTTCGAGGATGACGGAATTAAATAGCTTCTGGAGGACTTTATAAGTATTGGCATTCCACCCGCTCTCAGTAGCTCAGCAGTAATTCCATACTCCCCCGACGCTTTATTGTTCTTCAGTTGTTTGAGGGACATCAGAATCTCGTACAGGCTGACGTCCGGGATGTCTTCGGTGTAATGTATTGTGTAATTGTACAGCTGTCCATAGAACTTCTCAACCTCTCTCAAAATCTCAGCCTTAGATGAAATTACGGTGCCATTTTCAGTCTTCAGTTTTATCAATTGGGTCTGGCCACCAGACAAATCCCTAGCGAACACCTTGGAGCCCTGATTACGCCCAATAACCTCTTTAATACTAGACGTATTAAAGGTGCGCAGGTCTGTCCGCAACCCCTTGGCGACTTGTCTGTTTAGCTCCCTGTACTTTTGCATGTCAACTGAAGACTGCAACCGCATTTCATTCCGTTCGCCCATGACTTTGAGAGTAAGGTCTGAGAGCTTTCCAGTTATTTTCTTGCTTCGGGTCTTAAAGAATTTCGACCTGGCCTCTTGGACAGCTTGCACAAACCCATTGTTCAAATCGTCCGTTGATTCGCATTCTGCCAGGCATTCAAAGCGATTTTGAAGTTTGAGCTGAAAGTTTTCGGTATTTTGGCATTGGACTGGGGTTGGACGGAGCGTAGACTTCATCAGCCGCGACCGTTCAAGCCTTGTGTTGATATTCAATGTGCCTCTTACCATCCGATGATCACTACCGGTTTTCAGCCTGTTGATCACAGAGAAATCATTGAATATGTGGCATCTGGTAGACAAAATAAAGTCTATCTCATTTTTATCGACCCATCCGGGCTAATCCAGGTCCATTTACGATGTGGCTTTTTTCTGAAGAAGGAATTCATCATAAAGAGTCCTTCCTTCTCCAGAAATTCAGCCAACCGTTGGCCCCTCGCATTACGCCTCCCAACACCAAATTGCCCCACCTTCAGCTCATCACTCTCTCTTTTACCAAGCTTTGCATTGAAGTCGCCCATCGACACCGTGTAGTGCGTTTTGGAGGTATGGATGGCTTTTGATATATCCGCGTACATTGCCTCCACCTCGTCGTCAGAGTGCGCCGAAGTCGGGGCATGGACCTGTATGACCTTCAGCGAATACCGTTTGGTAATTCTGAGTATCAGGTACGCCACCCTTGTCGACTCCCGATCGCTCGCCTCGATCGCCTCCACGTTGTTGATGAGCGATCTCCGGACAATAAACCCGACATCGCCCTGGGATAGGGCGTCACCTTCCCGGTGGTAGAACAAGTTACCGGACTTTAGGATTATCGAGTCCTCTCCCTGTCTTCGGACTTCAGACAATCCCACAACGTCCCAGCGCAACTTGTCTAAACACTTTTCCAACTCCAGGATCTTCTCGTCAGTCCGGAGCGTGCGGCAGTTGTGCGTTACCAGGGCCAGGTTCGTCAGCTGGTAGCCTGCGTCCGTCCGGGGATTCTTCGCACCCCCTGCTCTACTGATACCGAGTCCGCTACCGTAGACTCGGTTAAGCGGAGCTGCCGGAGACTGGGGGCCATGGTTTTTTATGCTAGTCATTGGGGGGTTTTGCCATAATCCCTACGCTTGGCGGGCGGGTTGGGGATCAACAGTAGGGTGGAAACTTTCACAAGGACGCTGCTGCCCGTCCTGTGTTAGCAATTTGACTTTCACCCACCTTGGAACGGTTTGACCGCCGTTCGTCGGTTGACTGATTGCACTGGTGGTGCATACCACTCAGCAAACGATGGGGTCGTCACTTGACTACGCCGAGGATTGTGTGTTCGTCGTATATTTATTTAAACACTGCTGTAACATATATTTTGTACATAGAGAATAGTTTCTAAAATAGTAACAAAATTACGTTTTGTAATTTTTTCAAGTGTAATAGATTAAACTAGCTAGCCCTGTGATCTTTAATTCGCCGATATTGAAAACATATTTTTATTAAAAAAATGTTTTTTCCAATTTTCTTGCAGTTTCTTACGTTATTTTATTCTTGACATCTTCCTTAACTTAAACCCAAAATTAACTGAACACGTCAGGGCGTTTTTTAAGTTTTTTTAAATGAACAGTGTTTAAATAACTTCCATATGAGTACCTACATAGAAATTTGTCTGCTTTTTACTATAAGCTTCCTCGATTCCTCTCTTCTCTTTGACAGTACCCTACAAGGTACACGATGCTCAAACTCTCAAATTTACCACCTAATTGCTACCATTGTGCATTGCAAATATATGTATAAAATGCAATGAAACTTTAATGTAAATGTTTGTTGTGCACATAGGGTTTCAGTAGCGGTTTCTCTCCTTTAAACAAACCTGTTGCATTTATTTCATACAAATACCAACCCCAAAAACAGTAGAAGTAAGTAAAACAGTAGAAGTCAAATTCCGTAAAATCCTATCTTAGCATCTGCCGTGTCCTAAAAAGAACCTACATTCTAGAGCATTAGGATAGATTAAAGAAACCTGAACGAAAATATTGTAATACTTGCTGAAGATTTTGATCTTCCCAAACTTTTAATATTTTGTATTACCCCTTGTGACCTCAAAACACTTTCTATGAAATTAAGCATCGCTATGAGTATATATCAATTTTTGGTACACATTTGCACTTCCGTCGTGTTAGTAGATGGATGCATGAATCTTGATTCAACTGTGAGCATTACTCTTGTCCAATTTTGAACGCCCAATCGGATTAGTCCCGAGAATATCTGAGTCTTTCTTTAGGTCAATTGGAGGCCAAAGTGGCTTGAAATTAGCTTCAGCAAACCGTCTTCTAAGAGTCCTTATACTCCCTTACGGGCGGTTCTTGTTTGTTGCTATCGATGCTTGTTGCATTAGTGAATTTTCCGTGAAAAACCGGTTTCTGAGCATCGTCAAACAGCGAACTTCTCTTCTTGTAGTGCATCGAGGTCCATTTGTTGATCTTTGAAGATTAGGTCTGGTTTGACGAGAAATTTGGATAACTCGATGGATAGTTGATAGCGACACACCGACAGTCCTAGCCGTATCACGCTGACTTCGCCCTGTTTCAAGAAATGTGAGGATCCTGGTGCCATCTTCAAGTGTAACTGACATAATAACAACATAGCTAATGGAGATTGAAACACATGGCTTGATGGCTTATCTATACTGTAATAACGTCACAATGACAATACAGTTAAAGATAAATGAATTATGTTTTGTGTTTAAAAACTCTTATTTTTACTTTTAGCATGTTTTATATCAGGACTTAATAGAAACAAAGAACTGGCGTATACCATTTTAAAACGTTTTAAATTTTGAATCGAACACAGTTTATTTTATTAGGAATGATGGTTCTATTTTGGAGGTATTCAGATTTATTTAACCCTACTTACTTCCTCTCGAGTGTATATGCAAAATTTAAAATTCCTAGCATGTTTTGTGGTTTCTGAGATTTCGTGACCTTTCGCTTTTACATGTAACCATACAAAAACTCGCAGTTTTACTATTGTTTTCTTCAAACCTTTACTATATTTTCGCAAATAATTTTAAGCCAAAATTAGACAAATCGGTCTAATAGTACGGAAGTTAATGCGTACATAGATACATTTCGGCTATTTATTTCTATGTTTATGTTCTATGTATTTGGTACGTATGTGCAAAGTGCACGCTAAGTGATGTACATCGTGTTGTTTTGCGTTTGCAAAAAGAAATAAAATAGAAAGACCAAATGTTTTTACCATCACAGTAAAAGCATTTCTTGCTTCTATTTATTTCCAGTTACATTCCATACATACATACATACCTACAGTTATTGTTTTCCAGTTACATTTAAAAAAATAATTCTCTCTCCTTCTCTTCCTCTGCTCGCACTTCGCAAGTCTAGAAGTATATTACCACTTAAAATTACTTACGACCAGGTAAAGAAAATCTGCAGGCACATTAGTATCATATTATTTGCGAATACAATGAATGTTATAACATTTATCGCTCTGTCAAATGTGTGGACCAATCGCGTGGCTCGGTTGTAGTCTTCTCGCATCTTTCGCCAATAGGTGGCAGGCATGTACTGAAAACGTATTTGTAATAAAAACCATATTTTAATCTTATTTAAAAAGAATTTATGGAATAATGAAGTAATTTGGAATTTAGCACGACTATTTAAAATCAAATAGACCATGTAGTAAAATGATTTAGTCGAATATCTTTATATTACCTTTCCTTCTATTTCTATCACCATTCCTTATGGTTGGAATTTTCATGTGCCAAATTGTAAGAATGTTTAGCTAAAAAGCATAATAGCTTCAAATAGAGTTTTAACATCTTTGCATAAATTGTCAATTTTTGTAATTGTCATTGTCTATAAGCAATCTACTCATATATTTTAATTATTTACTAGCCGATGGGGCGAACTTCATATGGCTTAACTTTGACACCTACTAAAAGTTTGTATCGGAAAAATTAAAGTGCCGTTTTTCCTAGTTGTGTTAGCCTAAGAACACACGGAGCAGTTTTTAAGAGTGTCTGAAAATTTGAGTGTTTGTATAAAAAGTGTAATGAATGTGAAATAAGCCAAATAGGCTTGCTAGGATCGTGAGATTAACACTCGATACTCACCTGACCGTAGATGATTTAGCGTGAAAATATGCATGTATTAATGTTTAGATTTTTTTAAAGTGAAACATCTATAGCCGCATGTTAAACCGATTTCTGGCGTGGCAACGCATGAAGTGGCGACGCGTTGCCACACAATATTTTGTCATTATTACATATTTAGTTCCTATCACAATATTTTGTCAAAATACAAAATAATGTCGATGTTTCACATCAGCCAGGCGTCCCGAGACAACTCACATTTTTTTATTATGAGCTAATTTAGGCGTATACGCTAGTTATCTACTCGAACAACGACGCGGTTAAAATGTTCCAAATTCCAAAAATTTAAAACGGCTTGTAAAGTAAAAATCGTTTTGTTTGGTGTCCTTCAAGTATTGAATATTCGAGATTTGTATCATCTTAGTTTAAAGTTTATAGATATCATCATATACCGCCAGTCGCGCCACCTATCGGATTAATAATTTCAAAATATTCAAGACAATATTAAAAAAGTGTAAAATTTCAAACAAATTGGTAAAAATTTTCGGTACATTAACGGTATGAAACTGAAGATTTGTGTGGGAATACACCTACAGAATAATTATAATATGTATTAAGTTTAAAACGAACCTTGCCCTCATGAACTGCCATGTTTTCAGCAATCTTTTCTAGTATTGATGTCAAGTACAGACTGACACAAATAATGAATGTATGAGAAAGGTTCCAGTTGAAATTGTCCACGAAACTGAGAAACTGCAACAATACATTTTAAATTTTAGCACCTTTCTAGAGTAGATATCACACTACGTCCAAGTACTGCTCCATAATGCGGTTTTGTGGATTTCGACTTTTATTTTTGAGCACCAAGTTAAGGCCAAACCACAAACCGGAACAGTGAGCGATCGAATGTGATATCTCACTATCTGTGTAGTTCCATTTAGTTTAGAAAATTTACTTTGTAAAACTATACTTATTCGCATTTGTAATTTACTCTTAACTTCATTGTGATGTAAACTTCTATTTCAGTCAATTTCTTATTGTATGTAATATTTTTATTGTTTTAATCGTTAAAAAACTTCAGATATTGTTATTGCTTTATGAGAATACACTACCATATTTAGATATTACACTAACTTATCGATAACTCAATAATAATTTCGCAAATTATGTGGTCTAGCGGTCTGGCGTCGGACTTCACTTCTTGAGGTCCCGGGTTCGGTACCCGGTTCGGGCAACTAAAAAAACTAGAAAATGCGAATATTCAATTTTCTAATAAAAATAACGTTGCCCGGGGTTGGATATATTATACCCGGTTGGCTTACCACCTATCACATTGTGGGACTTTGTGTCTTCAGCTGTCTGCGGGTGCCCTATTTGTGCCTCTGCCTACTTCCTCTTTGATATGGGCTTGAAGATACTTCTTTTTAAATGGATAAAAATTCACACCTTTGTAAATAACTGTGTTTTTTGAATAGTACTTTGAACCTACTGGTAACATGATTCCCAATATTAT
Organism: Calephelis nemesis; assembly: GCA_002245505.1. Taxonomy (NCBI): domain Eukaryota; kingdom Metazoa; phylum Arthropoda; class Insecta; order Lepidoptera; family Riodinidae; genus Calephelis; species Calephelis nemesis. The sequence goes on from NJDD01000448.1 coordinate 96,346, forward strand.
AGAGTACGTTGGTTTTTCATCGAACATCCAGGAATAGAACGTCTCTACGTAGCTCTGGTAGACATCGGATCCAGTAGGGAAACAGTCCAATACCAATGCATATCTGAATATTATGCCCAAAACATGTTCGACTGCAACAAATTTTGAAATTTCTTTTTCTAATCGCTACAAATAGACACGCTTATGCCTTCAAGTTTGACTTCATTTAATTACAGCAATAAATGTTTTTTTTAATGTATTACCACTCTTATTATCACCCTTTTGATCAAACAGATATGTTTGCGATTTGTAACAATTGCAGTCCATAAACTTAACCCTTTGTTATTAATTCCTGATGTCAAACGGAATTTTGATATTACTAAAATTAAAATTTTTCAAATAGATAAAAACCTATAAATATTATAGCTAAAGAACCATCTCGATAACGTCAGATTTCGAATGATAAAATTCAGTTACTCCATTTCAACGTCGTTTATATAATTTTTTTTTTTGAAAGACCATACTTTATAACAGTTTCGTGTTTTTTATATGTTTTGGTCAGTAACTGCCATTTCTTAAGGGTAATATACACTATGTTACACTACACTATGTCATACTACTTTAAAGTTTGTGTACCGACGTTATACTGGAAATGTACAAAAAGTTTTCATGGAGTTAATAAAGTTATAAATTAAGATTATATGCTTGTATGTTTAATGTTGTTAGTTTGTTTGTTAAGATACAAGTTGAGTTTATATGAATTATTTACATCTGAATATAAAACATAACTTACCCAATACAAGCACCAGAAGAAATATTGTAATCATTTTACATTTTGTATTAATGCTTTCGTCGATGTATTCGTCTAGATTAGCTTTGGAAATCTGCTTGATAATAAAGTGCCACTTTGTAGATAAGTTAATAAATATGATGTTCATCAGACAAGTTGAGAAATAGAATAAGAAATAAACTGAAATAAATTAAAATTATTCCATCACACACTAATAGATGATTACGATACACATAATTATAGTTCCGTTCGAAAAAAATGTGGATCAAACTTACCAAATCTTTTAGCAGTGAATTTAAATTTAACAAAACTTAAAATACACAAAACAGTAGCTGTTGCTTGAATCATACACAATATGCAGCAATAGGCGAGCTTCAGTAATCGTCTAATTAACCTTAAAATATAATTTATAAAAACACTTGAGTTATACCATATCATAATATATCGCAAACTTGTTAAAAATATAATGATTTATAGAAATTATAAATTTAAATTTAAATATAAACATAATATAAATATAAATATACAAATAAAAATTTGTTTATTTACCTTTTTTTAGAAACATCTTTTTCCAAGTTGCTGTTAACAGCAACTAGACCAGAACATTGTCCACAAAAGAGAGCTATAGTCATACAGCTTTGAAATAGTTGACATTGAGTTTCTTTTCGGCTACCGTTAAACTGTTTTGAGAATTCTAAAACAAGAAAACCACAAACTATAGAAATAACCAGAATATACCTACCCAAAAGCTAATATATAATACACATAGACACAAACAAACACACAGACACATGCACCCACACTCACACACACATAATCACAAATAGGTAAAACTTTTTTTTTGTTCGAAACAAAAAGGGAGCATTTTTTCGTATTTTTGATGCAGTGATTATTATACTGCTGTAACAAAAACTAGATACACCTACCCACAATATGTGAAATGCCAAATCTTTACTTCGTAAAGCCAGTGACAATCAATGTGAAAAAATATATTTTGCACTTTATATCTCTTTTTCTGCTCCAGCTTTTGATTTGTGCCTGAGACCACAATGATGTCGAAGAAATATTTAACAATTACAAATGTAAATTTATTGTTTATGAAAAACCGTAGAATTGCAATTCTTGGTTCATGGTGGTCCAAAAATTCTCATTCTTCCAAAGCTCGATTAAAACAAATTAGAATCTGGCATCGGCCAGATTTTATATATTATGTCTCAATTTTCAACCAACAAAGAATGCAAGTTAAAGTGACATTGACAGATTTCCTTAGTACTAGTTTTTTTTTATCATTTATTTAATAAAATATGATACAATTTTTTAACAAAAATCTTTTCAAAAACCTTACATAGGTTTGTCCGCAAGCTGAACCGCCTCCCATAAAAAGTTAAATAGTAATATTTTAAAATACAATAATAAACATACAATACAAAAAAAAACGGCATGCCAAAAACATTACAATTTACAACTAATCAGTACGTTTGAAACAAAAAACTCCGCACTTATTGCTTGGTAGGTACGTCTCAACGCTTATACCGCATAGGAAAACAGATGAGGAACCGGTTTTGAACAGCGTCGGATACTTTTGTTTGCAAAGATATACAGGTTGATCTTTGATTGCAGTGAGTAATTTTTATTTTAATGTTTATATTACGGAATTTCATTTATTAAACTAGGTACTAAGTGTTTGTTCGTGCGCTTCCCATAATAATTATTTACTTTAGGTACTAGAAGTTTATTAGGTGCTATTTTTCTAGTGTAAGTTTTATGAAATATCTTTGTTTGCACGGCTTTATTATTAAATTGTTCTGTTAGTATTAGCATTTTTAGTTTAGTATGAACTGGTAATACTTTACAATATTTAAAGATTCCCCTGTATAGAGAAGACCATCTAGATAACAATCAAATCGAAGCAAATAGTTTTATTTCACATTAATCTTACAAGGGGCACTTGCGCCATGTCTATATAATACTAAATTTATCACCGGATCGGAACGAAGCCATACACTAAGAAGGTCCGGCAATAAAGTCATATTGTCTTATTATTAATACGGAGTAAAATGGTCCAAGGTTCAACCTGGTATTATAGTCTACATTACAATGTGATACAGACTACAATATCAATAAAATTTTACTTCCACGTTCCACGAGGGCTCGTTTATTAATAAGACGGATAGGGCTTGTCTTTTTTTTTCCTTATTTTCAAATATGTATGCAATAATTAAAGTTAGGATACACTATATTTATAAGATATTGACATGTGGAGCAATTAATCCCAAGCGTTCTCATCTGCTAAATATTCAGCACTGCAAACTTTTCATATAATTTCAATTTAACACATTTTTGAAATTTATTTATTAAAAGGTCTTCCATATAATCGGGAAGTTTGTTGTAAAACCGTATATTTAGGCCTCTAAAATAATGACTTGACACGACATGATGACGAGACACATGAACTTTTAAGTGTGGCAAATCGTAAGAGGTGAAATTTGGTTAAATTGGTCAATAGCTGACTAAATTGACAAAGTATTGCGCAGGAACTTGTCCAGTTACCTATTCTGGTCCACATAACAACTGTGTCATATTCTAGTCTGAAGGGTGGGTTAGACAGTAGTTTTACAGAATAGGCCTAATATGCCGACCGAAGAACAGCGACACACCTATAACATCTAGGTATCGTGTTAATAGATTACTCATGAGAACTGTATGTTTGTGCGTCAGAAAAAGTTTTGGAAGAACAAGGCGCCGCGGGTGCGGTTGGTTTTTTGCTCCGTAAATTTTCAATTTTCACTTATAGATTACATCAAAGGGAACTTGTGATATCCAGATGGTTACAATAATTAATATCTCGTGTTTACATACCTCTTACATAATTACACATTGTGCGTTTTAGGTTTTCGCTCCATTTAGTTTGTTTTAGACTGAAAATTAAAAATGTTAATTTGTGTAATCATGTTTTAAAAAAGAGGTACCCTGAGCAACGGTTGTTGCTTTAAGACTAAAAAAACGTGAGTCTCAACTGACGAAATTTAATAATTTGAGGAACCAAAGCAACATGTAGTATGTGTGTGCCGCTTCGCAAAAAAAAAAAAAGATTTTTGGGTACTACTGTGTATAAATTTATATAGAATAAGTGCTTAGGTCAGTTGGGTGTATCTTGGTTGTAATCTTGTTTGTAGATGTTCTCAATTTTTACTGTTTTTTTTCTCAATCAAATTTTTACTGTGTTCAGCCCGCTTATAGAACACCGCTGTAGACCTTACCGTAGTAATATAAAAACTGCCATTTCGAGAAAATAACTGATCAGATTAGTACTTGCTTGGTTCTTTTTCTTGTATTGATTCTGATTTTCTGTCTAGAAGAAGAAGTAGCTCGTAAATTGGGAGTGTAAGTACAAATGGGTCATTACCAACAAGATCACTCCTGGTAAAGTGTGCTATTGCTCCTATTGCTCCTGCCATAATGACAGTCACTTTCCAGTCTTGTGAGATGGGTAGCCTGTAGACTTGTATCTACCCTGACGTCTAGGCCATAGAAAATTAATCAAGCTAAGACATGTACGATATGTATAGGTCATTGCCACTTACCGTCAGGGGAGCCATGTGTTCGTTTGCTGTCTAAGCACATTAAAACAATTAGCACAGTGGCAATTAAAGTAATCGTCTGCCTTTCTCCAAAAAAAAAACAAATTTTCTTACCTAGGTATATTTTCGAGACTATTTGTAGCTGAGTCTATATCCACCAAGTCTACCTCTTTAAAAACCTCTCCACGCGGACCTTGAAAAATAAGGCAAATCTTATCTGACAAACTTTTGTTAATATTTTATTTAAACTTATCTATATATTTATTTAACCGTACACCACTACCATTAATTGAACTTTCTTTTAATTAAAGATAGCTGTAGACACAATAGATGTAGATGCGTGTCTGTCTTGTGGCCAATAGGCTTATTGTGCAATTAGTTTTCTTTTAGTCAACCATGATACTAATACACAAATATAAATTCTGCAGGAAATCGTTAATATTTTTAATAGGTACTCTGAAATTTTAAATTTCGTTTTTTTTTATAGTACTTCCAAAATCGTCATTACATACAATTACTATTATGTCATGTTTGGAATTAAAATTTTGGTTGGCGATCGAATCTCGCCATCTCGATAATAAAACTTGGATCGAGAAATGCAAACACAATGCAACACATCCCGTTATTCTTTAAATTTCATAGAAGGTTTTTGTTTTACTTAATTTTTTTTCCAAATTTCTGAAGTCTAAAGCAATTTGTCTCATAATCAGAGATATGTAAAGGATGCCTAAATCTACAGAGATATGAAGTTTTGTTGTAAAAGATAGTAATTGTGGTAAAAGATAGTAACACTTTTTTTGTAAAATATTGGGTTTCGTTAAAATTGTAAATAAAATTAGACAATTTAGGTTGCAGTTTGCTCAGTTGTCTTTAGTTAAAGTCCATTGGTGTGATATTAATAAAAAAAGTGTATTGTGTATTTTCCCTTTGCCGCAAAGTCTCACTTAATAATCTTTGGTAAAGAGGACACCCTCGCTTTACTATATACGATGAATGACTATATTATTATAAACTGGATACAGAAATAACCGGGGACAGAATTTACTAAAGCGGTTGACGTGACAGCGTGGCCCGTAGGTCTGATCCTGTCCCAGAAATTAGAAAATAAAGAAATGTCTTTATAAAAACCTCACGATTAATATTTGTTATTGTGACAAAAGATTGTACGAATGCTTCTTACTCTTTATTCTCCTGTTTTTAAAACCTTGTTTCTTCATTATTTTAATACATCAAATTCACCAAATTTAGACGTATGGCATTACTTTGACGCCTCGCAGTTATATTATTTTTGATACTTTCTATCGTCAGCTCTGGTGAAACGTCCAAATAATACTTAAAGTTATTCGATTAATGAAAATATGTGTCAAATCAAAATAACTTACTTGAACAAACAATAATGTTACGGTTTGAAGAAATTAGATTTAGAGGTTATAGTAGGGGAGCCCACGAGGAAAGTTTGGGAGTTACTAGGGCGCGTTAGGTTGTGACATGAGCCTTGTCCTGTTCTTAAACATCTCCATCATATGTTAAGTTAAAAAAAAAAACGTAGTTTTGAGGTAGTTTGCACAATGTCTGCTACATATGTGAATTTCAACTCTTTACCGGGTGAGGTTAATGATAGGTTCTCCTAATGGTAAGAGACAACCGTAGCTTCCAGACCGTAGCTTATGCCAAAACTAGTGTCATTTTAATAAAAGTAGAACGGTATTCTCAGCAGGTTTTCATTGCAAGATCTCGCAGGATGCCATTATTTTTTTTATAAACACCCAGTTTCCTCATTGCTGGCGCCCAAATGCACGCAGCTAACAAAACAAAGGATTCCATCACAGTAACATATAAGGATCTAAGGACAGCTGATCTTTGCTGCGCGTGTGCGCCTCTTGTGCATATTGGTTACCATTTTACATGCGTTTGTTACATGGTTAAAGGTCAGTTTTTTGTCTATTGTCAACCCAATTATCTTAATTCTTTTGAGGTGTTTATATTTGTCCCACCCATGGCAAAACCTGCAAAATATTGTCTGCAAAGGCTTGCGTGTAGACTTTATTTTTGTGTAGTTTATAAATTAGCGGATCCAGTAGTGTATTTATAATATTGACCAATATCTCCTTCATAATCTTTCTCGCTAATGGAAATAATCCTATCGGTCTACATTTATTTGGGTCCTGGTAATCAACTCGTCTGGGATTTTTAAGAATAATTACTGTAGTATCCTTCGAGATCTTTTAGAAGTTGACCAGTTTCATACAATTATTAGCCAGGTATAGAAAAGTTCCTGATCGTGCTATATTGCTTATAGGCAAACGTCAGACGTGAGTCTATTACTTCTGGTGATTTCTTAGGATCAAGAATAAGTGCTTAGGCTGGAAGTTCTTACACAATGTTACAAAATATTCTTTTTTCCCACCGTTTAATCAACAAAATTTAGATAATTGCCATGACGCTCGAGTCAAGCATCCTGTGCTCTCCAACTACTAGAAATTATTATTGAAATAACATAGCTTCGATAAATAACAATGTGTGCCCTGGTGATAATCTTTAATTATTAATATAATTTGTCATAACATAATGATTTGTTTACATAAGGTTATTCTAACTTAATACAATTTAGCCACTGGAAACGAAGGATTCTATTTTTTAATTATACTTACCCAAGTATTAGAACGTGAAACGTTTTTCTGTTTAGGTCTACTGTGTATAAGTGTAGTAAGACATGACTTGCATACTGCACTGTACGATACAGTCGTAGGCTAGATGTAACAGGTGGTGGCAGAGACCAGGCTCAGGCGCAAGGCCAAGACGCAAGACAAGATAAGAAATAAGACACTGGCGGTATGTGGTAAGCGATTGATTTCCACGATTGAAATAAAACTACAAACACAAGACACCGAAGCTCCGAAAATTCAATGGTATCTGTATAGCAAGGTTGTCTTTAATCATCAGAAGAGCCATGTGATTGTTTGCTATCTTAATATATAAAAATCTTAATGTATTAAGGTATTGCTAAAAGATTATGATAATGTTCTTCTTACAATATTAATGCGATAGAGTATGTTATCAGGACGTTCCCTAGAAGGCAGCTGATGTAATAAAGATTAACTTAGGGTACTTTTATTTTACTGTTAATATAATACGATGGTTATTATAACACTATGCAATTGCATGCTAAGTCTACAAAGAGAGATCTTTTTCTGTTTTAAAACCCTTCTTTTTTCAAATCAGTTAAAAGAAAATAATGATACCAAGATACGTACAAAACATATTTCTCTGAGGTTGAAAACAACATTAAATCAAGGACATTGATGACATTATCATTAATAATAATGTCATAAATGTATCATTTGATTGGAAACTTTGGACACTATCGGGTTATTTATTGCAACACAAAATATTATAACGTTCAACATGTCGTTTTATGAAAATATAAGGCTACTTTTTTTACATGTAGAGTATTCGGACTTCTGCCAATAAGTGGTTTATTAAATACAGACAGAAAAATTTCAAGGTAAGTAAATAAGGTAATTTAAGAACTCGTGATACAACGAATGACGATTAACAACGGAGCATAGCAGGATAGGAACCTGGCCGCGAACTACCTGCTCGGTATGCAGTTTTGGTAGTCTTCAAAGAAGGCCGATCAACATCAGCAACTTTAGGCAGCTTTCATTTGGTCACCCCTGATAATATTCTGGTAAGCTCTGGAACAATGCGTAATAGAAATATGCATTTAAGTTTTTTTTTTGTTGGATGGATGGAGGCCAATAAATTTGGTAGTTTGTCCGGGGAGCGCATTAATTTGATCTACTGACTATCACCAAAACTAATCCAAAATAAAGACTTACAAGGCATAAAGTTTCTAGTCAATTTCTCCAGCCGGGAACTACGTTTTATTTGAACTTACCTACTTTTTCTTTTGCTAGCCATTTCCGTGTTTCATTTTGGAGGTCTTGTTAAGACATGCATGAAAGTACGATGACGTCTATTTTTTATCATTGAGAAATTTGTCTGCATATTTGAATACAAGTCGGCATCTAAGTCTTTCAATTTTATAACAACGAAATACTAGGTACTTTGTCCAGGCTAATTTCTGAGTTTTCCTGGTAATCTACATTGTATAGATCTATCTACCTACAATTTTTCACGTTTTGACCTGTTAAAAAAGTAACTGAATGTCTGAACAGTCAGCGTTATTAATTTTTTGTATTTTTAGATATGTATTAAGCATTTGATTTTGTTTCATTAAAAGTAAATCATTAGAGTAGTTACGGAGCTATTTATAAAACAGCAAAAATGTGTTCAAATATCAAGAATGATAGAACTATAGATATGGTTATACTTCAAATTACCTTTTGATAACTGCGGTGTACCATGACGTAGTTTTATTTTATATTCTAGGTACATTACTTTTTTCAAATTATATAAATGATCTGCCTTATGTTATTAAGGTTGATACAATATTATTTGCTAATGAACATAGTTTTAAAATAAACCTTTTCAAGTCAAAATTAGTAAAGTTTTAGGAAATCACATTACCCACACATTACACATTATAGAGAAATTAAGAACTTAGATATTTTTTAAACAATATTAATTTTGAAAATGTAGATTCTACTAACTTTCTAGGAATAATGAAAAATTTATAAATTTTGTAATTGAAAATATCACATTGACTCTCTTTGTTATAAAACACATAGATTTATGTATATTTTGGGTAAAATCATAGAAGTGGCAGGCTAAAACGAGTCTCTTTAGCTTATCATGGCTAAGTTTTCTCAGTTCTACAGTATGGCTCCCTTATTTGGGCCAGTTGGATTGATTTGATACGAATCTTTAGAGTTCAAAAAAGTGTAGACGAGCGATATGTTGTGTTAATCAGTTGCATTCTTGTAAACCACTTTTTAAAACCTTAAAAATGTTACTTTGCTTGCTTGTTTTGCCTATATGTGTATTCGTAAAATACATTATCATTTGCATAAAAAATTGTTGAAAATTTTTGGAATTTCACATTTATAGAAATTGCGGGAAATTGCATGTGCCTAGTCAAAAACTTAATATTTATAAAAAATAATGTGAATTGTATGTAAATTCGTATCCGTAAAAAATCCTGATTGTTTTAAATCACTGCCTTTGATTAGTTTTTGATAAAAGCTCCTTGAATTGTTGTTAGAGGAAGTTTGTGTGTAAACGATTTTGTGCAGAAAGGTTTAATAAGTTTTTTTTTCTAGTAGTAATTTCATAGCAAATTTCTTGTTAAAAAATTCTTGTTTGCCAAGGAGTTTGTTTCGTCGTTTATTCTTATGACTGGCAAGGTTTGGAAACGGTGGCAGTTTAAGATTGATAGGGTTAATCCTGGTTGCTGAGGAGTTTGTTTTGCCGTTTCTTCTCCTGACTGACTAGGTTTTGAAACTGTAGTAGCTTATGGTAGTTAGGCCGAATCATACTTTAAAATTTTGTTCATATGTTCAAACATGATATATTATAAAACTAAATAGTAGATTTGTATTATTTTATAAACATTTGCACACCACAGTGTGGTAGAATATGTTGGTTTATAAACAAGTATCTTTTGTAACAGCTTCTAGCAAACATATTCAGCAAATAAGTAAACTTCAATAATGTAGCCTACATTTATCAAGGATGTTAAAGGATTCAATTAATAGAAGAATTTTCAAATTGGTGAAATTATTTCGGAGTTTGATCAAAGAAAACAAATAAAATAAGTAAGTGAGTAAGTTGCGGCTGTCAGTCGCGTCTGATAGTATTTTCCGCCTTTAGCAGTCGTAAAGCTGTATCACATATCTGGTAGACTAGTAGTCTAACTTGATACAAAGTACTACCTTTCTTCGGTCGCAATAACATCAGTACTAAGTATTACTGTATTTCATTTTGAGGCTATGTTAAACCAAAATTTTATTAATGTAATTACAATTATAGTTGGTAACATATTGTTAAAATTTTTAGTGACTAATGTCTAGACCATGAAGGCATATTACTACCAGAGGTTACATTCTTAACAAAGAACTGATGTCATTTGAAAATATTGCTAACTCGCTTTAGTGTACTGGACTCTCCTTATAAAAGTCTTGTTATGACAATTAACAAAGTCGAAACGAAAAAAGCGCCGATTCGTTTGAGAGCTTACTCTCTCTAACTTTTAAAAATTGTATCAGTTTTTTGGTGGTCGTGTAGCCTCCAATAGTTATCAGCTATATATAGACTACATCCTATATCTGGTCTAGATTATAAGTATGCACGCAGTGACATCAATTAACATCTAATATATTGCATGCATGCGAAAAGTTACAATTTTATAGAAAATATCGACTTAATAACTGAATGAAAGATAATTGACAACTCTGAGTGCGGCCGTTACAAATTAATTTTGTTACTTATTTTTTTTACCAGGGGAACATACAGATCTGTGTTCAGCCTATACTTCGTATACATTGGATAACACTTATTGGAAGTCTTATTTTACAATGTTATGTTTTTTCTACTAAACCTGACAGCAAAACTTATGATTATGGTAATTATGTCATTTTTATAAACTTTACATACTTGAATATTATATTTATATTTATTTGTTATAGGTATAAATAAAATTGTTTTTTGTACACGATTCCTTTCATTTTATTGTCACACTTGCTTTTTGTGCATATTTACTTGTCCTGCATTTTGTAATATTTGCTTTTTGTGTGCAACACAGTATGTATTATATAATAATAATAATAATAATTTAGTTTCACACATGCATAACAGAAAATATCAACAAGTAGTTTGCAAATGTTTGAAATAATGTTTTAACTTAATTTTACTGACATTTAAACTATTGACAATAGTAATTTATTTTACTTTTAGCATGTGTGTTACTAATATTTCATTTACGCATTTAAAAATCATAAATGTTTTATAAAATCATAAAATTGTCATGGCGGGAGGGCTAAGTAGCTGGGGTCGAGCCGGGGCCCCGCTGAAACCAATACGGACCAGGGAGGGCGCTCTTCAGTACCCCTCTCTGTTCAAGAGGGGATACGAGGAGCAAATACAGGGTGGTGGGCCACATAGCCTGCCTGGAATGGCAGTAGTACGGCCCGCGGCGGAGGGGGGCGGGTTTTCCATTTAGCCTGCCTGGTCGAGATAGGGTTACGGCAAGTACGGGGGTGCCTGTCGCCGCTGGAACTCCCAAAATAGTGCACGCTGTGTCTCCGTGCACCGCTTAGACGATATGCGGTCCCCTGTTGACTGGGGCCGCCAGAAGTGGATCATAGGATCTAGCGCCGCCGGGACAGTGGAAGTTTGCGAAAGCAGCCCCACAGCTCCGGCACCTGGTGAAGGGGAGAACGTCGTGTGGTTTTAGTGAGTAGGAGTCTCACATAACCCGCAACTTCCCCCGAAAGTGGCGGGTATCAGCAGATAAAAAACATATTTGAATATCGAACAGCGCGGCTGTTCTGATCAAAAGAGACCACAGTCACCTGTAAAAATCATAAAGGAATGAAACAAACTGCAAAAAGAAGGCGATGATCTCCAGCCCGGACCAGCTACTGAAAAGCATTCTAACGCCAGTGGTTATTTGTTTCGATTCACAACTCTTGCCAGGCCTCTTTAACACAAGTAACTTGCAATACCATCAGCAAAATCTATTCCTTGCTTGTTTACTAAGTCTATTTTTTGCAGTGGGACTAATATTTAAGATAATCCAAACAATAGCTTTGGTATTGCTGATGAATATAACCAAACATTGGCGTCAAATCCAGGATGAAATAGAAGATATTGAGCGGTTGCTGCCAACTAAGTATCAAAAGTCTTCTAATTCTTTGATAAAGTTTGTAATACAGTTTTTGTTCGTCTTTGCAATTTGTGAGTGAAATTTGTATTTCCCCAAATAAAGGTAAATTAAGTAAAATAATTCGATTAGACAATGTTGCATGGCTGCTAATGTTGACACGTTGATATTGAGAAACTAATAATGGTATTGTAAGGAAAATGTTCATTTAGGTGAGAGTCTGGCAAAAATTTAGTTTAATGTGAGCCACTGCGCTAGCTAAAAGAAATATGGTTGCTCATTACCTTTTTGTACCTATAGAATTTTTGCTGTTTTATGCGTACTTAGCTTTTTTGTTGAGCTGTCTATTTTTAGATGGCCTCTGTGGACTAGTGGTGCTAACTATTCTTTGATGGCCTCTGTGGTCTAATAGTTCTGTGTTAGACTTAACGTCTTAAGGTCCCGGGTTCGATCCCCGGGTCGGACAACAAAAAAGTGATTCAATGTGTATTTTTTTTTTTAATAAAATAACATTGCCCGGGATGTACCTACCCGGTTGGCGATAAGCTTTCCACCTATCACAATATGGGACTTAGTGTCTACGGTTAGTCTTGGGTGCCGTGGTTGCACGTCTGCTTACGTCTATGGGGATGTAAGCATGAAGATACTGTATTTCTGTTCTTCGAGTTCCTCACTCCACCTTCATACTTCCAAATTTTATGTTTAGTATCATTGATTTTTCCACGTAAGTTCGACTCGAAGGACCATTAATTGAATCAACAAAGTTTATGACCGTCTTAATGGCTATCAGCTCGATATTTTAAATTAAAACTTTAAAACTTCTCCTATTTTTAGGTCACTATTAAACATATTTATTAACATTTGTTTATTCCCTGTCGCAAAAAAAGTATCGTCTCTTTGGTGTAGTGGTCCGTTGTTGAAGTTGTACTATATAGTGTTTTACCATACCGTAATAGTGATTGACGGTTAGATAAATATTCATCCAAGAAATCGATGAAGCTGCTTCCTTCTTCTCGGATTTTTGGAGCTATATATTTGTTTAAAATTAAAAAAATCTCTTTTTTCAATTTTTTATTTTATAATGAATCCATGTTGTAGTAGACAAGCAAGACTAGAAAGAACGAGGCTAATTTATGACTACAGATTATGCCGAGAACTGGAAAACTAGTGACAATATTTATTCTGCTTTCATCGACTTCCGAAAATGTACACATTTTTTGTGAAATTTTTCATGGCATATCTCTGCAGTCCGCGACAGCATCGGCACCGGTGTAGGCCGCAGTACTGCCACGCTTGGAACCAATTTCATAGTGATTCATAGAAACTATTGGCTTTACACTTTTACACTTTATTCTTTTATTTTTAAATTGGCTGACCTAATCTAAATTCAGGCGAAATGATAATTTATGCGTAATAACAACTCTATCTAGTTAAAATACACTCGCATTTCTGAAACTTGACGAATATAGCCGAAGCGCATATTTTAAATAGTAGTGCTAATGTAGATAAAACGTTTTTACTTCCAGGTACGATATTTTTAAGTTTCATTGTTTACAACTGAACACGTTATAAATGCCATTATCTCCTTACGAATAGCTTACCGTCAAATAGAGCTTACATGGGAGTATTATTTCACTCAAAGCTTTCCTTGGATGTTTGATCGTTTTCCATACAATCCATTTCTAGGAATCATCCTACAGGTGCGTTGCATCTCTTATAATATCTTAATCTATATATTAACACGTGATGCCAAAGCTTTGAACCCCTTTTTACGAAAATTGCATGTACGCAGGAGCATAAAATTTGACACACTTATAGTTTATGTGTAGGAGAAGTGCAAAACGATAATATTTTTCTATATGAATGCTTATAAAGTACATTAAATAAAACATTACCCACACTACCATGCATTTGGCACACACAAACTAATATATTGATGATAACGATAAGAGATATCAGATAGCGCACCGAGAAGTTTGAAAACAAAGTAGTTAGTCTTGAGAAATATAGATGGCGTTGATATCAACAAGATATTAAAATTTATAATGGTCGAATTTCGACCAACGGGCGACCAGTAGTCCACTCCAGTAGTAGACCACGGAACGATCAAGTTTGTATGAAAAAGTGATTACAATGGAGGAAGCTGCGCTCTACGTTGGGCTGTAGGATTTGTGTGATTTGGCAGTCGATACTCTCTGACAAAACCGCTTGTAACTTGAATTGAAGATATATGAATGTGCACATTTTCACTATAATATTACAAGATGTTGCTTTGTCCGCTCCGAAATTTAAGCTCATTCGCGGGAGCTGTTTCGACTGGTAGGATAAAAAGTTGTGTATTTTACTCAGTGTTTCATTTCATTAAAATGTTCGTGCTTTTGTTTATCTGAGAAAGCGTAGATAGGCGTAGTTACAGCATTACTTGCCTAGACTAAGCCTATAAATGTAACATTTTTTCAAAATTTTAGAATATTTGAATACTTACCACTTATGTGTAATTGTTTTTACTCGATGACTTCGCGATAAGGCCGACTATGTGTATCTTATAGTTCAAGTTTTATTTGATGTATTTGTAAGTTACCTGTATTTGGTGCACACTAAAGAGTTATTGTATTGTATTTTATATACCTATTGTAAGCAGCAGTATCGGCAACTCTGAAATAAATGAAATATTACACAAATTCTGCTTACAGGTAAATAAAGTCCAAACAGGATTTTTTTATGTTTTCATAGATGCTTTGATTTTAGCTATCTCTGCGTATCTCGTGTTGAAGTTCAAATGTTTCAATGATCTCAGACTTCAAAGACAAGTAAGAAATTTTATTTCATCCATGCTTACGTACAGGGTCCCTGGACCTTTTTTACAATTTATTACTAAAAAGCTAATTTTTAATGAGTAACTTAATTTTCGACAAGACGCCCAACTTTTTTATCTTCAACAATTATCGTAAGTGGTAGCTAGCAAGAGTCGTATTCCTCGTTCGTTCGATTTCCTGAGGATGCCTCGGTGTCGAGGCGAAACGTACGTCGAGTGCGATTTGGTGTTTTCTGTGGTGAGTGCTTCGACAAAGTTGGCGAAGGACGTGACAAGTGTTTTTGTTTCCCGTGTTCGGACTCTATTTGTGATCGCGGTGGTGGGCAATGTGAAAGTGGGAATGTAGGTGGTGACAATGGAAGGCAAACATGCAGCCGGATTTCCTGGTGATAGTAAATTCACGCCGCCTAGAAACACCAAAGGTGGTAACGGTGCGTTGCCAACTCCAAGCCTATTCATCGCTTGGGGTACTGCTCTCAAATCAGCAGAGACCCCCAGTACCCTCTTTCCTTTCCTTTTAACTGCATCCAATGTAAAGCATCTCGAATTCTCAATGATGAATTGATTTCTTTTGGCGTTTCCAAGAGATATTGGTTCTCTCAGTGTTTTTGTCGGATACTCATGGACAATGCTCTGAAAAAATGTTTGTTTTGATTCCAGCCGCTGAGTTTCACTTTCAGACTTCACGTCAGGGCCTAAGATATCATGGCCATTATCTTGACGCGTGGTCATCTACAACCGTGTGATATCAAAAGTATTTCTTACCTTGCAAATAACTTTGTGGCACCTGGGCGGTAGGTATTTCAAATTAGAAAGTACTTAGGAATCATTAAGAAAAGAACGTACTCATTCCTTAAACTTCGGCAAGGCACGTGTAATTCTCCTGAAGCTCTAGTTTCAGTGAGTTGTGGTGATAATTTTCTATCAGGTGATATACTTGCTCGTTTGCTTCCTTTTTTATTTAAAAAAAGCGATTTTATACTTCAAAAATCATTAAGTTCCTTATTCAAAATAAATGTTTTAATTTCGTTAAGTATTTTTACCACCATGCAAAAAATATTAAATAACTCCTTTCTGAAAAAATCTACGCATATAATGTAGTTTTTTGATCAGGGATACCCCCTATATTGGTGTTGGTGGGCGATCTAACTAGCTAGCATCGGGTCTGTCTCAAGATACTTATTTTCATACTGGAATGTTACTATGGCAAGCCCTATTCTGTTATAGGTAGTAGATTTATACTTCATCATTATCATGAAACTGTAGTAAGACGAGCTCGTAAGTAACAATAATAAAATATTTTCAAAAAGTGAACATGAAAGTACATAAGTGACATGAAAAAGTACCTGTTTAAAATAAGCGAACCGTATTTTTATAATGGACTGCGATAAGAATAGATGAAATTCTTCAAGATAGTTATAATCATTTAAAACATTAGGTCCGACCAGTTTCGTCATCCCTTCTACGTACACCCAAACTGCGACCTCAATGCTTTGCTTCGATGACATTTAAAAAGGAAATAGTGTCTCAAGACTTTTTAATCTAACTTTCTCCTAGAAGCACTCCTAGCCGTGCATATTATAAATATGTTAGCCTATGCTTACTTTTTATGAGCTGCCTGGTAGGAAAGCAGATGATATATTCTACAAAAGAGCTTAATCAACACAGGATTAATTTAAGTAAAAGTCTGCAAAATGAAACGCAGAGGCTTAAACAAGAAAAACAAAGTTTACTAATTTTTCCACTCCCTTTAAAAAAACACACAATTGAGAAAACGGCATTTATACTTACCGACAAAATAAGTTCTTTGGTAACACTAAAAAGTTTAAGGCCACTCAAAGCGACTTTGCTTCCGTGGACTTGCTCAATAAATCTTGATACCTACAATAAAACTATATTTTTATTATTACACTCTAAACCAGCCATCCTATTAACAAACACAGGCTATATTACTCAAAGGCTTAAGTTGTCATTACAGTCTTTATGAGATTGTCATACAGATTACAAAGCCTTATATATTGAAGCATTTAGTCTTTTTTTATGATATTGGAAGGCAAACAAGCAGACGGATTTCCTGATGGTAAGAAATTCACCCCGCCTAGACACCAAAGGTGGTAATGGTTCGTTGCCAACCTGAGGCTGGAATGTTAGGCCTCGAGCAAAAGTAAGTTTACCGGCAACCTTACCCCCCCGAACCGGAACACGTCATGACGTTATGGCGGCAGGAATAGGTAAGGCGGTGGTACCAATCGGGGCTAGTCGCTGCTAAACTCTACCACCTAGTCACATGTTACGGTGTTAGTGACGATGAGCCTATGCTCGCCTTTTACGGGCTGCCTGGCAGGAAGGCAGATGGTCTATTCTACAAAGGAGCCCGGACCAACACGAGGAAAAAGTTTTGTTTATCAATCTATGTTTATTAATCAATGCAGGTGAAACAAAAGCAGGTGAGGCTTACAAATTTTCCATCAAGATACCAGTCACGCTAGATAGTAAACTTTGTGTGTACTCGCCTAGTCTAGTACTTACCACCATTTTGTTATTTCTGCAAACTACGTCGCTAGTGGTTACTAATTTTTGCATTATTATTTACATGTAGAGGAACATGTACATGTACATTTGCTCTAAAGGGTAGTCATGAAATCCTCTTTTATGAAAAAAATGTCTTGACGTCCATATCCCCGTAGAAGCAGGCAAAGGCACAACCAGGGCACCCACGACTAGCCAAAGACACTATGTCTTACAATGTGATAGGTGCTCCAACCGGTCACTTATCCAATCCCAGACATTTTTTTATTAAAAAATTGGTAAACCAAAATTTCCTTTTTGTTGCCCGACTCAGGAATCCAACTCGCGATCACGTGCAGTCAAGTCGAACACCTTGACCGCTAGACAACAGAGGCGATTATATTATCTGACACTAAAGACACCTAAAAATTTTTGGTGTCCATAATGTTCGATTCATATTTTTTTCCTATTAGGAAATGGTCTGATTTTTATTTTCCAATTCCATTAAAGTATAAAGGTCCAAAGTTAGCAGAGTATACCAACCTCAACACAATAAGAAGGAAATTGTACACTGTACAAAGTTGGTAACACCATTGACGAAGCTGTATAGACTCTTGAAGCGATCAATCCAACATATAGAAATTTTAACAGGTGAAATGTTAGTGCATATAATATGTAGTATATATGAAACTTATATCCATTAAATGGCCTGAAAAAAATAAGTTTGAATAATATTACTATTTAAAAACATTATAAAATCGTAAAAGCATATGTAAAAGTATCCCAATTAAAACTGTAATGATGAGATGATGGCAGCCAAAAATTACTTTGTTAAGTGTCATTCTTAAACGCCAAGTCGGATCATGGTGAAATAAATCCCATTAAAACATAAATGTTAAAAAGGTGAGCTAAATCCAATACAAATATTATGCTTGGCTGAAGGCTTCGCCGCAAAAAGAATGGAGATTCAAATAAGTTCCAAGCTCTGTGCAAAATCCAATTATGTATTTGTATTTAGTAACAGAGCATAGCAGAATAGGAACCATACCACAAGCAACCTGCAAGGTAGGCAGTTTTGGTCAGCTTCAAACAAACATCATTAACTTTAGGCAGCTTTTATTTGGTCACCCTCATATTCAGGTAAGCTCTGGTGTGTTGCGTAATAGAGATTTTCCCTTAAACGTTTTCTTGTTGGTTTTAGAAAAATTTGAAGGATACAGGAGAAAAAATTGCTTTTGACAGGTGAGCGTGAAATCTACTGATCGTCACCACACCAATTCAAGATATAGACTTACTTACTAGCCTTATACCCTAGCTCAGCGGTCGGCAACCTTTTGGCAGGCCAGGGCCACAAGTATTCAAAATACACTAAAGGTGGGCCCACACAAAAAATTAAAATGTGCGGAGAGAAGCGCTGAATCTTCACTATACGCCGTATATTATACGGTCAAGCGCGGAACGTTCATGAATTTATTTTGATATTTATAACTTATTTTCAAGACATTCACGGGCCGCAAGTAAGACGTCGGCGGGCCGCGGGTTGCCGACCGCTTCTCCAGTTTGTTCCACTATAACAGATTTTAAATTTTCCAGTCAATTTGCCCAGCTGGATACTCCATTTTATTTTATCTAAGTTTTCGTTTTTTTATGTTATTCGAAGGCAAACAAGCAGAAGGATTTCCTGGTGGGAAGAAATTCACGCCGCTTACAGACACCAAAAGTGATAATGGTTCATTTCCAATCTGAAACTGGGATGTTAGGCCTCGGGCAAAAGTTAGTTTAACGGCTACCTTACCCTCTGAACCGGAACACGTGAATGGCTAGCACTGACGTTCTGACGTTATTTGATAGCTATTTCAGTATTTCATTTTGTGAGGTCAGAACAATAATGAAAGCGGCTTGACATTTGAGCGGTACCTAGTTTGGACGTGCGTCTTTTATAGGCGACGTTTATTTTTGATTATTAAAAAAACCGTTTGCATTTTTGAGTATTGCTCTGTACCTTAGTCTTTCAATTTTATAAGAGCGGAAGTCTAGGGACTTGTCCCGGCTCATTTCTTAGTTTTCCTGGTGATAATGTAACTAGTATATTTAAGGACGTAAGTGGATTTAAATCGTATAAGAAATTATAAAATTATCAAATAATACAAATATACATTATTATTATACATATATTAAAAATAAGTAAGTCGCGGCTGTTAGCCAAGTCTGTCAGTTTTTTTCATCAGTCATAGTATTTTTTAGCTTTAGTAGTCGCAAAGCTGTGTCACACATCTAGTAAATTGGTAGTCCAACTTAACATCAATAAGCATTGTCGTATTTCATTTTGAGGCTAAATTAAATCTTAAACTAAAACTAAAACTTTGTTAAATCCGAAATACTTAAGGTACAACAATTTATTAATTAATTACATACAATTAGAGTAGGTTATGAAAAGTTAATATAATTTTTAGTGACTAATGTCTAGACCATGAAGCTATATTACTACCGGAAGTTATTCTCTTAACAAAGAACTCATGTCATTCCCAACTAATGTACCAGCATCTCCTTTTGAAAGTGTTGTAATATCACTTAACAAAGTTAAAACAAAAGAAACGCTGGTTGGTTTTAGAGAGCTAGCAACATTTGAAAATGTAATTTTTTTTTGAACAAAAAATATGTAATATTAAAAGAAGAAGAATATGTAAAGAAGTTCTAAATATGCCAAAAGAGATAACGATAATTTTGTCAATGCTAATTTCAACATGAATTTTAAGTGACGTCTTGACAGTCCTCATCTCAGATGTCCTCATGCTTGCCATGTATGTCATATTCTGTTTCAAAGTTTATAGTGACGTGCTGTAATCACATTTGTCGATATTGATTTTAGGAACAGGAATTGAGTTGTTATATCTGCAATTTCATAAGTACAAAATTAATGAGTTTGAGAATGAGCGTATGGACTACATTGTAGAAGGTAACAAACAACAGAATTTGTCAAATCGTACTAAATTTATCATTTTAGTATTTGTTTAGGAGAATGTATATTTTTTTATATTTATTTATGTCTTAAAGTGTTTGATACGTCTTAGAGAAATATTGTAAGGCAAAGCAACAATCCCTTTATAAAAGGTTTTATTTAACTTGCAATGTGTGTAATTTGTTCGGGTAGAATCTTTGGGATTGGGTGGAAGTGAGGAAATGTTGTATAAGTACATGTTTAGTTTGGAAGACAATTCACGATAAAAATATGTGACGTCATTCTAAATCCTATGTGGTGGACCACCCAAGGTGGCTGAATAGTTATTTTAATACACTTCTTTATTATGGGTATCAAATAAAAGAGCCCGTTAAAACAAACTCGAAAAATAATGTGACATCATTCTTAATCAAATATGGCGGGCCAGTGAAGATGCCGGAATAAATGTTTTAAATGCACTTCTACAATATGGGTAGGTGGGTGGTTAGAAGTCAATGGTTCTGATTAAGAGTGTAACCTTAAATTGTTATATAGCTTCATGGCTCTACGGCTGCACTCAGAGACTTCAATTAATATTTAAGCTATCACTAAGTCACGATTTAGCATATAAAATGTCAACTTAATGACAGATAAAAATATAATTAACGTCTGTGAGTGTGGCCGTTACAATTTAATTTCGATACCTATTTCTTTTAACAGGGGAACTTACAGATCTGTGTTCAGCCTGTACTTCGCATATACTTGGACAACACTTTTTGGAACCCTTATTATACATTGTTATGCTTTTTTCATTAAACGTGACATCAAAACTTACGATCATGGTAATAATAATTATTATGGGTAATTATTACCCATTTATTTATTTTACACATACGTAACAGAAAACATCCACAAGTCTTGTAATGTAGCTAGTGTTTTAAATATTATTTGTACTTAATTTTACTACTTACTTACTTACTTCTAGCTTGTGTGTTAGTAATGTTACATTACCGAATTTAAAAGTCGTAAATGTGGTCGGTGTGCTTAAAAACGTAGCTGCCATCTAATTATTTTTTTAGGTTTTATCCAAAAGGCCATTAGTATTGAGGCAAGATTTTTATGTTTTGTTCGAAACGGCGGGG
>NJDD01000448.1:151047-168599 GCA_002245505.1 Calephelis nemesis
AAAATTAGGATAAAAAAATTATATGGTGGTAGTCCCGAGCAACGCAGTTTGTAATAGGTCATAAGAAATGACTCTCACACACAGAAAATAAATATATAATAAGAATGAAAAAACAAATAAATGTTATTGGGCACAAACACAAATTTGTCTAAAGCCAAACGTCAAAAAAGGAGTAAGACCATAGATTTACGATGTAAAGAAAGACTATTGTCCTGCTTTTTCTGCTGCTGTTCCTACGGGTCAGTTTGGTAACTATAATATGCAAGCGGAGCCGTAGGGAACAGCTAGTATCTGATAACTGGTAGGCTGTCGAGAATCTAACAACACCTAAACCATGTTAATTCTTCAACGAAATCAGAGATAAATGAATACAAAAATGAAAAAAAAGAACGTTACGCTTAACACACTAGCTTCAAGTAGTCGAAAACATAAAACATGTATTGCTGTTTATTTTTATTACATCAACTTTTTTATTTACAGATGGGGTCAACTATCATTACATACGAGTTGGTACTTTTACAGTTTAATGCTATAAACTAAGTAATTAAAGTTTAATAGTGGTTCCAGACGGTAGTAAATATTTCTTGCAAACATTGCTTCTGTTTATACAATAGAATGAATCGAAATTTCATAATAAACGGAAGATGGAAACAAAGGTTATCTTTGTTGGAAAGTGTGTTTACAACCTTGAGTATATTGTAATGCTCAAGTGTTCATATAAAAACAGAATCGAAATAAAGAATAGTATCAATAACTTTGCCTTTACGTTAGCAAAAAACACCTTGTACATTTAAAAAATACGAAGTTCAAACTCAGCGAGGAAAATAATCACAAGCAAATGTTTGAAGAATATAAAAAAGAAATCATTAAAATATACTGATTTATTTAAAATCACAAGAATTCCAAAATTGTTAATTAGATTCTTGTAACTAAATGTATTTTCCTCGAACTTCATTCTAGAATTAACTATTTCAAACCATTCGTAAACAAAGTAATGGCAAAGTTTTTTAATGAATTAAAATCGTCTGCAGAAAATCAAGTGTTCCTGTGAATCGTACACAGGAATTGTAGAAAAGAATTTCTTTGCTTCTGAAAACACTTTGAATAAAAGTATTTCTACAATTTATATTACGTTTGTTCTTGATTGTTGTATTTACTGTAGTAATTAAAACGATTTCATTCATATTACTCTGAGTCCTATTAATTAATAATTTGTATAGACTAATAGTCTATCTAATGGCGACAGAAATAGGTGAGACAGTTGTACCAATTCGGGCTGTTCGCTGCGAAACTCTACCATCTAGTTATATGTCACGGTATTAATAACGGTAAGTCTATGCTCGCCTTTTACGAGCTACCTGGCGGGAAGGCAGATGTTATATTCTGCAAAGGAGCCCGGGTCAACACAGGGTGAATGAATATATATAAGTTAAATCTTAAAATTAAAAAAAATAATGTGATTAACCCTCGCTATCATTAGCTAGCACCGTTACCATACCTAGCCAGTCAAGAAAAGAAACGGCGAAATTAACCCTTAGCAACCAAGACTATAATCGTTTGCTATTACGTTATTACTTCTGCCGCTACAAGGACTGCGTCATGTGCCCGTCTTGAGATTAGTATAGCCGGTGCATAATGACTTTCATCCATTCCTAAGGACATATTATATGCTGTCTTCGGTCACAG
Source organism: Calephelis nemesis (assembly GCA_002245505.1). Lineage (NCBI taxonomy): Eukaryota > Metazoa > Arthropoda > Insecta > Lepidoptera > Riodinidae > Calephelis > Calephelis nemesis. Next base: position 152,734 of record NJDD01000448.1, read on the forward strand.
TCCTCTCTCACCCGTAATATTAATGGAGCCTATAGGCCACGGTTACCTCTTACTATCAAAATAGCCATAGCACATGGCTAGTCGCTGATCTCTTACATAAAAAAAAGAAATTGTTCGAAACATACTCGTACCATTTTAACCAGGGATCATATCATATTGAAATTTATACTGGAATCTGCACTTTATTTCTATCATTAATCTATACTTCTATCGTTAATAATAACGAGAACTATATAAATCTACACGCGTGTTCGTGGAGTGTGGACATAATTTGTTCAAATGGAACACAATAGGGGTTTTAGATAGTTGCAAACGCTGGTATACACATTAGTTTTGCATCTATCTGGACCGTATATTTAATCCAAATTTAGAAAGAATTAGAAGATGGAAAGAGAAAAAGTTTTCTCTAATGTTACCATTCTTGAAATGCAAGATCACAACCGTCTAGAACGAGTTTAATAACTGCGATCAGACTCTTTTTGTTTATGAAGTTAAGAAATAGTAGTAGTAGTACATAGTAGCAGCCATAGAACAGAGTACAATAATTATTTATTCAACATGCGGTACTACACCAACTAGTAATACGTTTATTTATACGGTGATTCTAAAATTAACCATATGAAATTCGTAGAATTGGACGCACACTAAATCGTCCATATGAGATTTCAATTGCTGATATGCAAGACACAATAAAACTGCTGCAATCGAGTAACAGGTAGGAAATTAAATCTTCTCACTGCGTAGGTACTCGTATCTAGACGCAGTATAAATTGATAAGCGTGTAAAACGTGCTTAGTGGATAGGTTCTAAGTAAAATCTTGTAAAATATCAAACTCTGTGTAATCTATCCATGTAAATCTGTGGTGTCTACGTGTCACAGTTGTTTCTTGATTTGAGAAATGCCGTGTGTTCGCTACCCTATTACTCTACCACTTAAGTTACTCGTGAAATATCTGCAATAATAAAGTCGAACCAGCTCCATACCTGATACTGAAGTAAACAAACCTGGAGCAAGTGTATTTTTTCAGTCGACGTGATATTCGATGTTTACAAAGCTAACACGTTTGATTCCTTTCCACTCAGAGCGAGTCTTCCAAATATTTTTTGCTTGGTAAAGTATTTATCTAATATATTGATTGAATATTATCTAAATAGAAATACACTAAATTCGACGTTATATTTTAGTTTGATTTTTATTTCAGAATGTTGAAGCTTCTCAACAATATTTGCTAGCGTAAATCTTGTGAAATTGTTGGGCTTTGAAGAGCCTCTCGCCAACTATTCGTAATGTACTAATTGAGCTTATAGCACAGTTGGTCAAAATTAAGAGGGTGTAGTTCTGTGTAGAGGATCAGTACCACCGACTTCACTGTTTCTGAAACTTCTCTAAAAACGAGTGGTCGGACAAAAACATAAAAATCTCCTCCGATTTTCTTTTTTTGATGATCCTGTTAACCAAAGGAAAGAAGCTGACATACGTGTCAAAATCTAGATGTGTTGTAGTAAAATGTTTTGCAGTAAGTTACCCGGGTAAGGTCTTTCGCCTTACATATTTTATACACCTTACTTAAAGGGTGTTCCGGTCCGTAAGATAAGGTAGTATGTTGATTTGCTTTCTTGGTCTAACATAGGGCGGTGGCCATGTCACATAAAAAGACATTAATGTCTATAGATCACGGCTGGCTTTTACGATCAGTTCGTTATCTTAGCAAATAAAAAGTAATAACTCAAAACCTCTACCACGAATTGAAGGAATTGACTAAAACGTGATTGTTTTATTTTTTAATCAATTAAGAAACAAACACATTCAGCACGCAATTTAAACAACCATTTGTCTACAAGATAAATCGATTTCAATAAGTAGAAAAAAGAAAAGTCCGAACCAGATCATAAAATTTAATTAATTGTTATTTATTTAGATATTTTAACAAACTTCGAGTACTAAATTATGTTAAGAAAAACTCTTTAACATCAACAGCGTAGTAATTTGAAAATTTTATCACATGTTTGTAGAGTGTAATAGTAAAAGTAGGTGTTAGATTGCTGGTATTCTGGTATAGTGCTGGACAGTAACTCGCAAGGATTGATATCACCACCTTCCCTTTTTCTGCTGCCATTACCTTACATGGTGCAGGATCGACCAAGTCTACTAGCTACTTTACCCTCTGATAATGAGTTCCGGGCGACGCTGTTTATACACAAAATTGATAAGAATAGGGATTGAACCTAGGACTTCATAACGTCAAGTCCATCATAGAAATGCTAGATTATAAAGGCGAATAACAAACATTTCAGTTACTAAATGTAAAAGCTCTATAAAAGATAATGACTAACCAATTACGTGTTTACAATGTAGTTTACAATTTACATCAAGACTGAATAAACGATTCCAATATTTACAAGTGTTAATTTAAAAATGATAGATGAATATCGCTAAGACCATGTTACTCAAACTTAGTCATATTATGTCAAAAAATGTATGATTTTCATGACGTTCTAGTAAATTTTAATGGATGTACAAAAATAAATATAAAACTGATTATTTTTAAATTTTGAAGTGTCCATCAGTGTCATATTACGATTATAATAAGCCAGACTCAGGTTGGCAATAACAAAAAATCATGTCTGTAACAATTTTTAAATAATTGTATTTCTAAGTATTAGAGAAATCTGCTCGTTCTCATTTTGACATGTTAATGAATGGAAAGAAATTTAACGTCAATTTTTATATGATGACAAAAGTGTATGCCCCATCTCTTATGGTACGAGATCGTACGTCATGATCTTTCTTGAATCAGCTGTTTATTTTTTGAAAATCAAATAAAATCTTGCAAGCGATAGTATAAGTGCAAACTAAAACAAATTGTTCACACTTTATTTTAAGAAATTTAAATTGCACTTTTTTATTATATTTGAAGGTATTTTTAAAGTTAGTATGATAAAACATCCCTTACCCACTGTCAAGTATGAGTAATAAAGTAATTAACTTGAGTTTAAGTAAGTTTACCTCAAATAATAGAATCAAAGGCAACACTTTCCTGTACTCAAACTAAAGTTTGTTTATTTTTGATAGTTTTTCGAATCTGGAGTTGCAGTGATGTGGTAGTAACATAGAAACACGGATGCAGCAAACTCATTGAAATCCTCAGATATCCAGGATTCTTAAAAAATAAGAATCAAGCATCAGAATTAAGATATTGCAAAATACTACCGGTCTATGACGCTGAGGTGCACGGTTTGAGAACCTCTTGCTTAGACGATAATGGCACACCAACACGCTATTCACAGTAACCTGAACCTATTTCATTCGCATTAATATCTGTCGAACTTTTGATCAAAATAATACGGTGTCAAAACAACAGTCAATATAAGTATTATATAGTAATAAATTAATTAAAATATAATGTAGTTGGTAATACGTAAGCCAGGTATGCTCTGAAGGTATTAAGTACTTATAACTGTTATCCCTACTTTACCATAGACGTTACAGGTGTTTCGCTGTCATACAACCCAGCGAACAAGCTCACGGGTCTCCTGATAGTATGATACAAACGTGTTCTGTGGACATCATAATTGTTGTAAAAGTGTTAATCCAATAACTGTATCAAACTTACGGAGAAGGTCACTAAGTGGGAAACCTTGTCCGGGAAAGTTGCCCCACGTGCTGCAGCATGCTGCTGCTCTACCACACGTGGTAATATATTCTGCCTCAATGTGATGTGCAAATGTTTTTCAATTTACACTTTATTATTTAGACTTATCACATGCTTACTATTATTATTTTTATATTTTTATGATATTAGAAGGCAAAACAGCAGTCAGATTTCCTGATGGTAAGAAATTCACGCCGCCTAGAGACACCAAAGCCGGTGATGGTGCGTTAACAACATGAGGCCGTGATATTAGGCCTCGAGTAAAAGTAAATGTACCGGCTACCTTATCCTCCGAACCAGAACATGTCAACGGCAAGTGCTGACGTTACGGCGGCACTAATATTTAAGGCGATGGTACCAGTCCGGGCGAGTCGCTGCAGAGCTCTACCACCTGTGATAACTGACAGGAAAGGAGTCAGTAATCACTTTTAGAACTTGGCTCTCTAGGACAAACTCTAAATTTAATAAGTTTGTTTTATTTAGATATAACTTCCTGGTTACCGTACTGGGTAACGTAAGTTCGTCAGTACAGAAAAGATTTTCTTACAAACTTTCATTCCTCATAATAATCCCTAGGGTTTACTTTAAGAAAAATATAGCATCTGACAGAACTCGAGTCTTTGTCTGTATGCATATCAAGTGTCTATATATCAGACAGAATTGCGCACTTAAAACATTGTGATGGTAAGTATATAACATATATTAATATATATAGTATATAATAACCAGGAAACTATAAGTCAAGGATAATTTATTTGTACGACATACTTGTTTGTTATTTTTCAAAGGAACTCCAACACACTGTTGTCGATGCCACGCCCACTAAATTACTGCCGAAACAAAAGACAATGTTTGTCGTAAAGAGGACAGATTACACTGTGGTACAAATTGTAGGGGAAAAAGATATGAACCGAAAATATAAAACGAACAATGTATCTTTCTGGGTGCCTGGTAAAAGTGAGTATTTTTAGTAATTTAATTCAAATTGAGCATAAGTAAATTTTTAACTTGCAATTGTTTGTATATTTTGTTTGTCGCCTCTGTGCTTTAGTGACCCTGTGTAGAATTTTTAATCCATGAAGTCCAGGGTTCGATTTTTGGTAGGGTAAACAAATAAATATCGTTGGATAAATTACACAAATCGATCTACTTTGTAAGTAAATTATATGCTTGTGTTATGGGTGTTGTTAGCCAACGAATGCCTACCGCCGCCGGAAATTGAAACCGAACCTCAGGGATGGTCTATCTAGTTAGGCGCGAACGCTAGCCATTCAAGTAACGAGGCAGTAAGCGAGCGAGATAGATTTTTTTTTTCAATTGTCAAATTTGATACCCCCTTGAAAAAAATTCAAGTGATTTGGTCTCCCTCTCTCTCTCTCTCTTTAATTTTCTCTATTAATTTTGTTTTAGAAAATGAGGTTGGCGTAACTGAATTGAAACCCTGCAGAACACCAGTTACATTTCAGAAATCATTGAGAGTGACTTTGATTATTGGACAGATTTTCTCTTTGCTGCCAGTGAATGGAGTGACTAGTGATAGAACATCTGACGTCAAGTATATACATTTTTTATAATTTATACTTTTTACTTTTATTTTGCTCGGTAATTCAATTTCTCCTGGTGGTAAGAGACAACTGTAGCTTATTGACACAATAGATGTCTTGGTGCATTTCTCTCCTGTAACCATAGTTCTAAGCCTACTACTTAAGATTACCCACTACCCTACCCTGTAGACAGGACCAGGATACTTTTATTATGGTGACTGAAATGGAATTAGGTATTGGATTCCTACACAGCTAAGTCGCTGCAAAACACTAGACCACCTGTGATTTTGTTGGTAAGGACTGGTAACCGATTTAACATAATAATATGGTCGCTCTTTACAAGGGACCAGACGGATAGGTGGTATATTCGATACATAGGGCCCTGACCAGCATTTGATATTTGACGTATTTAAAATTCTAGCTAAACTGATAAAAGTTAGATATGTTTACTTTGAATACATTTTCAGATTTGTCTGGATATCATGGAAAAGCCTTTACTGTATGTTGTCTTTATTAGGACAGGGATTTATAACGGTTATGTGTATATATCAGTTAGCTAACACAGACACAACACTCGACGGAACAAGTAAGTTATTTATTGTCGTAATATTAACATGTGAAGCAAAAACTTTGGACCACTTTTTACCAAAATTGCGCTAACGGAGGAGTATGAAATTTTGCACACTTATAGTTTATGTGTAGAAGAAGTGCAGAACGCTTATATTTTTGAATGGTTTCGAAAGTGCATTAATTCAAAAAATAAAACGTTACACGTAATACCATGCATTTGACGTTAGGTTTTTTACGCTAGTTTACCGGCTGTTTGCCCTACCCGGGCTATTTGCACAGCACTCTACCACCGGTGGTCGAGTTTTTGTTGGGAATTATACTGTTGATTAATTTTCTATGATTTTTATTTCCGAATAAAAGAGGGGGTTGTGTGTGTCTATCTATAGTAACATAAGTTTTAAACGGATATACCGATTTCGATACGGTCTTTTTAGGTGCGTTAAGTATTGGCAGGGCTTTTTACTCTAACCATTTTACCAACGCGGTGGTATTTTTTTTTACTTTGCAGCCCCCCTTATTTTCTACAGTACAGCTTGTATAACAATGTTGATGTTTCTCAAGACTGCTCGTTTGTGGCCGGCGCTAGTTCACTATATATCTAAAGTGGAGGCAATCGATCACAGTTATGACACTAAGCTTACCATAAAATGTAATATTACCTGTGCTGTGGTTCTTATGTCAGCTGCTTGTAAGTGTTTTTTTTTTAATTTTTGGCATAGGTATGAGCATCTGCCAGTAGTTAAGTTAAATAATTTTGCATCATGTTGTTACCTGATTTCCCAGCATCGGTCTTAAACTTAGGGCCTCAGGTAAAGTAAGTGGTGACATCTTGACCTAAGCTCATCGAATGAAATTTTTCGGCATCAAGACAACATGCTAAACACTAATTTCTTCAAGATTACTTCAATTGTAAATTATAACCGAGCAAATTTTTACACAACGCCATGAAAATTGACTGATTTAACTCGATATATTGATATGGCGGTAGAAATAGTTGAAGCAATACCTCAGGAAATTGCTGCACAAGCGGTGGATCCCTACCCAGACAAGTTTTTGGTAATAACCTGTTTAACTTTTGCTCGCGACGTACCAGCTGCGAGATAGGATTAATACGGGGAATAAATACTTCATACCTAGTTATGACAGACAAGTGATGATGAAGTGGTTTAAATTTATGGATCATTGCTATCAGGCGATCGTCACATTCAGACCCCGAAAAACTATGTTAAATATTTAACAACATGTTTAATTTCAGTGGAACACATATTGTCCCTGTTGTCAGCGTTCGCAGGTGCTATGGGTTGTTATCCGTCGAAGCCTCTTTACGAAGCGTTCGTTGTACATTTTTACCCCTGGGTTTTTAAGTTTTTACCTTACTCAGTTCTTTTGGCAACTTTCACAGAGGTAAGTCTTATCGTGGAAATACCTATTGGTTGGTTTGTTTATGTGGAAAGAATGATAAATAAAAGATTTACAAAACAGATAACGATGCGGATGTGGTTGGATGTATGTATGTATTTTGAGAGACCTAAGTTGACATTTCTCAATCAAATTGATCGGGTTTTATCCAAGAGTGGTTTCAAGAGTCTCCGTAGCCGGTGTGTTTGTATGAAAAGAGTAATAAATGTGAAGGAAGCTAAATACATACATAGGTCTGCAATGATTTGGCTTACGGCACTTCAAACTTTCTGCCAACAACAAAAGAGATTTTTCGTGAAGATAAGTAAGTAAGTAAGAAGATACCTATTACTTTCTCTATTTCAGTGTCTTTTTAAGTAATTCTATGTATTAGCAATGTTGATAAATATATTATGTTAATATGTAGTTAGAATTTTGTGTCGTAAATTTCATGATTTTTAAAAAATGTTTCTATTATTTTTTTGTCGGTTTCACTATTATTTCGTTAAGTCTAACTAAGGCAACTTGATTTTTATTAATATCTAACAAACAACATTTTTTTACTAAAAACAGCAATGTAATAAAACATGTATTAGTTCGGCACTTACGTAGTTCGCAACGCGGGTCGCATCATATTCCTTGTACGCTATACATTGCGGGCTGAAAAACTGCTAAATATTTAACCACTTGTTTCCGACAAAAACTGTAAAAGGAATTTTGATGTCTGATATATGTCTCTAAACTATCACAGAAATTTTCGTTACGTTGTCAAATACACCCTTTATAGCAAGCGTAGGTACAGTTTTTTACTTTTGGGTCAGCAAAAAAAACTATAAATGTGTTCACACAATTTTTTAATAAAGCAAGCACTTTTACTAAACTTGTATCATTTTTACTTGGTTGAAGAATAATGTAAAATATTCATATTTTTAAATGAAGAAACACTTGTTCTGTTTTATGTATCACTTATAATTTATTATTTTATAAATAGCCTGCTGTCATAAGCGAAACCGGTAGGCTATTTGGAAGTTTTATCAAGCGCCGACTATGGAAAATATCAAATAAATTATGTAAAAACTTGCTAAAATTAAAACAGTCACCCATTTTTTAACTATCTAATGTAATTTTTTGTTACCTTTATGTTTTAAGTGACTTGATAGAAGGAGAAGATTATATGAGCGACTCCTATATTTTTATGTTTGTTCATTGATGTTTCCTTCATTTCTGAACCGATTTCATTTTTTTTATTACAATTATTCCGTCACTTCTGAACGGATTTAATTTTTTTATTAAAAGAACATATCTCGATGTGGATTTATTGCCCCCAAGTCTAGATCTGATGATGGAATTGAGGCAAATATTCAATTTTTGTGTCTACTTCACAGAAATCATCATTGAAATCGAAGTCGGTTTTTTGCAGTTTTATAATTCTAAAGTAGGATAGGAATCTTATGCAAGGCAATGAAAATTGTAAGCTTTAAGAAGTAAAGCACAGTAACCATGTTATTTTGTATTCTTTTGCTTGTTTGGCCTTCGACACTTGGAAAAACCAATACTACATCCCTAAATCTAATTACAACTTACAAAACTCCCGACTTGTTTTCCAGTTCCTTCATTTCCAGTCCACATTTATATGGAACTTCTCCGACCTATTCGTGATCAGCATGAGTTACTACTTGACGTCTAGGTTACAGCATGTCAATAAGAAATTGTTGGCTGCCCAAGGAAAGGTAAGATTTTGCTCAATTGTACGTACAATTTATACAAAAATATTTAACCGCCTCCAAAAATAGGAGGAGGTTCTCAATTCGATGGTATGTTTGTGATGTTATCACTCCGTATACAGACAACCGATTTTGATGGTTATTTTTCAAGAAGTTAAGTAATAATTATGAGGTAGTCCCGTATTAATTTTAACATGATTTGATATGTGGTATTAGAGCTATACGTAGTTACGCATATTGTTTTTGATGAGATATCGCCTCTGTGGTCGAGCGGTTGGGCATCGGGCTTGACTTCTTGAGGTCTCAGGTTTAGTCCCCTGGTCGTACAGCAAAAAAGATAGAAAATGAGTATTTTTAATTTCCTAAAAAAATAATGTTGCCCTGGATCGGATATATTGTGTCCGGATGGTGATAGGCTTGCCACCTATCACATTGCGGGACTAAGTGCGTTCAGCTAGTCGTGGGTGTCCTGGTTGTGCCTCTGCCTACCTCTTTAGAGATATGGGCGTGAGTACCTTAATAAATGCATATTTTCCAGTATTTGCCGGAAACATTCTGGCGCACCGTTCGCGAGGACTACGGCCGTGCGGTGACACTCGTCCGGAAAGTCGACGAAGTTATAAGCGGCATAGTTTTTATATCATTTGCGAACAACCTCTTCTTCATCTGCCTTCAATTATTCAACACCTTGGAGTAAGATTTTTAAGTCTTTTATAACAGCAATATAAATGTACTAAAGTAAGTTCTCAGATACGTCTGCGAATAAAAGTTTTTGATTTCGATTGAGATAACCCATTAAGTCATGACTATAAAGAGCAGTCAAGTTTTCCTTCAAATTATATTGCATGAAATATGTTCATATTACTTTAGCAATTTTGACATGAAAACTGAATGAACATACAAACACACAGCTTTCCCAGTATTTGCTCCTAAGAGAAACGAAGTAAAATAGGAAAAAATACCCAATTTTAAGACTATGAAATGTCTAGGTAAAGTAATATGTTTGTAAAAAAAGGAGAAAGCTAAGCAAGTCCATAGAAATGGTTACACTTAATTCGATCATTTAAGCATAGCTTACAAAGGACTTTGCGTGAAGATGTACATGTATGTATGTATCACCAATTTCCAATAAATTTATGTGATCACACATAAATTTTACCTTTTAAATAAGCCCTAACTTACAAAAAAGGAATTACCAACATTCATTTGCAATTGGCGAAGTAATCGAGTGTTTCATTTTTGAAGTCTTTTTGTACCCCCCACCCTGGAACATGGCATTGATGAGCACTGTCGTTATGGTAAGTAAAAATAGAGTTGTGCTTTACAATCTATTTAAAGTGTTCAAATGAACCGACTCTCATGTCTTCCAAGCTACTTAAATGTTTAGTCGGCGTACTAAGAGTACAAAGTTAGTTGAATGTTTCATGTTCTTCCAGTGAAGGTTTTAAAGGCAGCGTTAACTGCAACAGCAAATCAAAAGGGTAAGTATTTTTCATAAGTATTAATTGGTATTTTCATGTTCTCCAATTGAAATTAATTCACATTACATTTAAGTCTTTGCAAAACATGGGTACACAACATGTTACAAATATTTTAAAACTAGCAGCCCATCCCAGCTTTACAAAGGTGGACAATCTATGTTATTAATATAATATAGCCTTACTCTTAAATAATTCCATCTTTTGCAAAAAAACGGCAAACCAAAATCCGATGCGAAATTTTAAAGATCTGAGAGTACAAAGGACAGACTAACAAAAGCGTATTATATTGTGATCAACTATTTTGTCAATATACCTATGTTATGCAAATATTTAAAAGTAACATTTCTCATATTACATTTTATTAACATGAATTCTAATATTTAAATATTAAATTTAAATATTTTTCTTGATGTATACTACGAAATGTATAGACAAAGAATAATTATTACCATTACCAAATCAAAGAAGTAATACTGCTGGTGTACTTACAACAGCCAAACACAGTATCACTGGCGGTGATAAATTTATTACTATAATAACTTACCGAATAATAAAGGGAAAGGGAATATATGTTAACCAAATAACTTAAAAACAATTGTGTCGGACATATTTTAGAATATAGAGATTTTTTTTATATTCCTTTCAGCAAACCTTTTTCATACGATACACATATCACGAGGGTGCAGAATAATCGATTCGTCATCTTTATTAGCCATGTAGTATAGAGTCCTGTAATGGTTGGACTAGGTTTATGTTAACACCTATCATTCATGCTAATAATGTAATTGCCATTTTCTTGATTGGACGGTAAAGCAGGGGCATATCAATTCCTTCAGAAGTTTACGTAGATTCAACCTGCCGACCTCTTGAAGAACATTACGTCAAAACCAGTAGCAAAAGACTATAAATGTGCTCAATATGTGACAGCTGTGCTGAGGACTATAGAAGTCTTCAACGAACGTCTTATGTATCAAATTTAATTGAAACGAGTGAGTTTTTTTTAGAAAATCTTGTCTACTCAGGACAATATAAGCCTTTGGTACGCATCCTAAGATTCAAGTTTACTTGGGTTGTATACATCACTGATGATATAAAGTCACTGGAGTTTTCTGTACGAAATTTTTTTTTCCTATTATGAACTCCTTTTCTGTTAATAACTAATAAGATATTTAAAGATTCCAATCTCATTAGCAAAGAATATTAACATATGGGAATATATGCTATATGTTGTTTTTATCACAAAATTTGTCCGTATTTCTGTCTGTTTCATAAAAATAAGTCATGTTAGACTGATATCAGTATAGTCGTGTGCTTATACTCTGTCGTCTAACATAAAACAATTCTAATTTCTAGGACAAACATACTCGGTGGCTACGAAGCTACGATATACTACTTATTCTCCCTCCTGTACCTCATGGCACGATCTGTGGCTGTGTCTCTGATAGCTTCTGAAGTCAACATGGCGTCCATGGTACCGGCAACTGTATTGTACGATGTACCATCTCCAGTTTATTGCATCGAGGTGAGAATAACAAACATATTTTTATTTTAAATAAGTACAAAAAGTTTTGGTGCCATCAAGAGAAAAGATGGTGGCAGCGTTTCGTAGTTATTTCAGCTCGAGACAGCGACGCACGTGTAACATCTATAGTGTTTACAGGCTGCAGCCATCGCTCACCGTCAGGGGTGTGTTTGTTTGCTGTCTTTTGCAATAAAAAAATTATGTCTTTAAGAAAGCACCGGTTCAAAACTACTATTAAACAATACCCATTTACCCAATATAAAGACACATCACTTTGTTCCATTCTTTGTTCCTATTGGATATTTCGTAAGTGATTTCACACTCGTTCTTTACAGTACATGGAGATCGAGGCATGATGTTTTGTCTTTAATCCAAGGGTGGTGTCAACATTCACCAAAACCAGCGTCTTTGTATAAAAAACTAGCTAAAACCCGCGGCGTTGCCTCAAGAACAAACGTTCGACGTGGATGAAAATTATTTTATTGTTAATCCGAGTTACTCTCTACGTGTGTGCCGAATTTCATGAAAATCGGTTCAGCAGTTTTTGCGTGAAGAAGTAACAATTAGACAAACATACAAACTTTCGAATTTATGATACTTATAGGAACATGATAATTAATGTGTGCAAAGGAATGTGTCACTTGGTACTTGATACTCTTACAACCACAAAAAAAAAAAACTTGACATGAAGTATGTAAAAATCTGGTTAAATTACATATTTGCTTTCATTTTAGTTATTATTTCTACTTACTATAGGTACAGAGATTTCTAGACCAAGTGAACGGAGACAAAGTCGCCCTGAGCGGGTTGCAGTTCTTCTGTGTCACACGGGGATTACTTTTAACTGTACGTAACGATTTTTTTTTATGATATTGGAAGGCAAAGAAGCAGAAGGATTTCCTGATGGTAAGAAACTCACGCTGCCAGACACCAAAGGTGGTAATGGTGAGTTGTCAACCTGAGGCCGGGATATAAGGCCGCGAGTAAGACATTGCAGGATTTAGTGTCTACGGCTAGTTGCGGGTGTCCATGATGTACCTTTACGTACCTCTTCGGAGATACAAGCGGAAGAATGCTAAATTAGTTTAAATAATTGAAACCATTGGTCGTTACTAAACTTTACCCAGGAACACTCAAGCGGCTCTTGGGGGGTAATTTAATCCTATATTAGAAGTTAACTCAGAGTTAAACAATTTAACCCTGGAACGTGCAACTAGCCCTAGCGCCACTTGCAAGTTCGTGGGTTAAATTCGCGGGTTAAATATTTAACTCAGAGATAGCTTCTACCTACGATAAAATCTACTGTAACTTGCAAGCGGCCTTTATTTTCTTAAGCCCTTTTCTTGAAGAGATCAGCAGAGGTACCCAAAACCGGAAAGGAACGAGGCGGGCTAGTTAAAATGGCTCATTATTAAGGAAGCTGTGCATTTTTTTGCTATTTTATAACAAACGGATTTTATACTTCTAGGTGGCGGGAACAATAGTGACGTACGAGTTGGTTATGTTACAGTTCAGCGCCCCCCAACAGTCACGCACCACAACACTACCGCAGTACATCACTAGTACTGCCTCTACTAATACAACTATTATTTGAATATGTTTATTTTGTTTTAACCTGATACAACCCAACTAATATTAAAATGCAAATATAAGTTTGTTTGTTACGTTTTCACTAGTAAACTATTTATTTAATCATCATGAAATTTAGTACACGTCATATGTTTAGAAGTATTAAATAGAATACTTTTTTAAAGACAGCCATAACACGAGCGTATAATTTCAGCGTAATCATAACAGTGAGATCCGAGAAAGAGTGGTATTGTGAAAAAAGCGCAGGTATTAAAATGAGAAAAGGCATGCTCCGCTGGTTCGGTCGTGTAGAAATAATGATAGATGAAAGATTGACCAAGCAGATGTACAATGCAAATTTGGATGAGGAGACCAATATTGTCATTCCACGATCAAATCGGTCAGATGTTATACGAGGGTGATTGTCCGAAACTGGAGTGTTTGTATGAAAAGGGAAATAAATGTGGAAGAAGCCAGACAGGTCTGCCAGGATCCGATCGTTTGATTTGGCACTCGATTGTCTCTGCCTACCTCGTAAGAGACTTGGTGTGAAGATATGTATATATATGCCTATAATTTGTTTACTACTTGTTACATCAATTTTTCTAGGGGTTTTTTATTTGAATAGTTTAAATTGAACTGTGCTTGCGATTACTAATAATTATGTTCGAAATTCGTAAATAAATTACTGTTAAACTTTTGCAAAATATTTATTTGTAACTTAATTATAACTTTAGCATTTATTGAATATTAACAGCTGCTTTAAAAGTAAAGTTTAATTCTTGATGAAGTTTATTAATATTTAGCTACATTATTTGCATGGCCTTTTTCTAGCGGTCCGGTGGTAAAATTGAATGTATAATGTAACGGGTTCGCTTCCCAGGTCAGGTAACAAACAATCTGTTTTTTTTTCTTCTGTAATAAGAACAACGTTGTCCAGGATTGGATATGTGCCCGGTTGGCGATAAGCTTGCCACCTATCACTTTGTGGGCTTGCGCTTTAAGTGCTCTAGTTGTGCCTCTGTCTATCTGTCTGTATGTCTGTCTATATAGATATAGGGACGTGAATTTTGTTTTTATTTTTGCAAATTTTTTTTCAAAGTTTCCTGTAAGATTTGTATTCCGTCTACCCTGGTAATTCTACGGGTAGTTAAGCAAGTAATGCAGTTAGTCCGTGTGATGTCCCATAAAGTGGCAGTATTCAATTTCAGCCGTAAGCACTCCGTCCTGGCAATTTGGACGGTGGCCTACTTCCAATAATTATTGTATTAGAAGGTCGTTAATAAATTTCCCTTGAACCGGTAAGGACTTTTGATTTATACCCTAAATACTTAATTAGAATTAATTTGAGGTTAGGTAATTTTAAGTATAATTTGTTATTTAAAATAAGTACTTACCTTGTGCAAAAGTGATTTCATATTTCCTGAAAATCACAATTTGTTTACGATTTTGCTCCCAATCCAATATAATATACAAAAGTATTCTCTTTACGCCCATATCTCCAAAGAGATAGGCAGAGGCACAATCAACCACCCACGACTAGCCGAAGACACTAATGCCCGATTTCACCAAGAGCCCCTATATTTTAGGGGACTTTTAACGTGATTTAGGGGACTGTTTTATATGGAAACAGTCCCGTAAGTAACGTTAAAAGGTCCCCTAAAGTATAGGGGCTCTTGGTGAAATCGGCCATAAGTCCCACATTGTGATAGGTGGCAAGCCTATTTGCCAATCGGGTACATATCCAATCCGGGACAACGTTACTTTTGTTGGAAAATTGAAAATATATATTTATTATTTTTTTGTCGTTGTTTTAATTAATATGAAACTAAACATAAATTAAAAATAGATACTCTCTGTCTACCAAGTAAGGAACCAATATTATATACAAAAGTATTCTCTTTACGCCCATATCTCCAAAGAGATAGGCAGAGGCACAATCAACCACCCACGACTAGCCGAAGACACTAAGTCCCTCATTGTAATAGGTGGCAAGCCTATTTGCCAATCGGGTACATATCCAATCCGGGACAACGTTATTTTTGTTGGAAAATTGAAAATATATATTTATTGTTTTTTTGTCGTTGTTTTAATTAATATGAAACTAAACATAAATTAAAAATAGATACTCTCTGTCTACCAAGTAAAGAACTCGGCGTAAAGATCGTATCACAATTAAATAATAGTTTAAAAAAACTAAAAAACACGCTTTTTATAGAAAACCAAACTAAAAAATAGAAAATAAATTTTAATGAATTTAAATTAAGAAAACAGTGTTAAAAATTTCAATGAATATGAATTAATAACAGTGTAAATAAAAAAGTGATTTATTTTAAAAAAAGCGTGGGGTGCAAATGCAAAGCATAAAAAAACTTAGATAAGGCATTATGCTTAACAACGCTTGT
>NJDD01000449.1:28689-58256 GCA_002245505.1 Calephelis nemesis
GTGCTAGTCAGCCAGACACTAAGTCCCATAAAGTGATAGGTGTGGCAAGCCTATTGCCTACTAGGCACATATTCAATACCGAGCAACATTTATTTTTTATTAAAAATTGGAAAAACAACTTTTCTTTTAGTTTAGCCGAAGACACTAAGTCCCACAATGTGATAGGTGGCAAGCTTATCGCCGACTGGGCACATATCCTCCCGGGCAACGTTGGTTTTATTAGAAAATTTAAAAAAACACAATATTTTTTCTTTGTCCCGGCTCGGAATCAACCCGAGACCTCTTGGTCAACTCTCAAGTCAACTTGACGAACCTCTAGACTCCAGAAGTGACAAATCCTATCCTATTATAAATGCGAAAGTTTGTATGTATGGATGTTTGTTACTCTTTCACGCAAAAACTACACAGCCGATTACGATGAAATTTGGTATGTAGGTAGCTGAAGACCCAGAATAACATATAGGCTACTTTTT
Organism: Calephelis nemesis; assembly: GCA_002245505.1. Taxonomy (NCBI): domain Eukaryota; kingdom Metazoa; phylum Arthropoda; class Insecta; order Lepidoptera; family Riodinidae; genus Calephelis; species Calephelis nemesis. The sequence goes on from NJDD01000449.1 coordinate 29,163, forward strand.
ATCCCGGAGTTCCCGCGGGATTGGGACGTACGCGGGTGAAACCGCGGGGCGCAGCTAGTAAATAATAAAATGTCAAAAACTTGAATAGTTTATTCAAGTAATTATGTTATCACGGTAAGGATTTTTTTAATTAAAATATTGTATTATACAAAATAGGGAAATACAGAAATTAAAAAAAGAAGAAAGAAGTAAGAAAAACTTGTAATTTATGTCTATGGACTAAGTATTTGTATGGATTTACAATTACGATTGGAGTATATACTTGTAATACAATAACAATAAACTGGCGAGGTGATTGACCGTGCATTACTTACAAGCGGCGCACGGCTTAAATTGAATTAAATGCCTATAATTTAGTTAACTTTATTAAATTATCACTAAATGAGGATAATTCGTGTCTCCTTTACTACTTTGAAGACAGTTTCGTGTTCGTGTTGAAGCTTGGTGTTTGTTTTTTCGCGCTAAAACTTTGACAGGTGACGTTTCAAATTTTTTGAATATCATTTGTGTTTAATTGTTGTTGTGCTGCCTTAAAGTGTTATTGTCTTAAGGTTTTACAACCTAATGTGAGTGACAACAAAACAGCGAAGTCGTTACAGCCAAATATTATAACTCAAAACAACAACATTTAAATATGCAAAAATATATAACTTTAAATTACAGTAATACAAGTAAAATTTCCGTGTATCAATGGATGTAGACTGATTGGTTTCGAAAAGGATTTTAATTAACATTTCATTATAATTAGATACAGAGTCAATACCAAGCAATTTTAAGGTTTTTTACCAGTCAAATAATAATCAATAAATAGCATTTTATTCTTTAGAATTATTAGATACCTCCTTGTTAGTAGCCATAAAATACTGTAAAGTGTTTATAAAAGCTAACAACGTCATTGCCAGTCATTGTTGTACTCCAGAATGGGGGATATGGTAGCAAAAGGCCTATACTGGTTCAGGTTCCCAACGCATCATTTATGTCTTTGGTATCGCAACTGGGCATATATTTTTGATTCATATTTTTAAACTTAAACTTAGGGCTTAAGTTCTAACCCTGATGATGCTTCATAAGCAAAACCGGTAGTCTATTTATAAAATAATAAATTTTAAGTGTTACGTAAAACAGTACAAGAGCATCTTCATTTAAAAATGTGAATATTTGGAAGTTTTACCAAGCGCCGACCATGAAAAGTATCAAATGTATATTTTTTATTTCAACTGAATTTTTTTCTGTTTGTTTGTCTATACTAAAAAACAATAATGTATTTTATGTCCATCCCAGGACCTTTATAGAGTACTTTAATTAATTTTATTTATTTCTAGGTTAGAGTGTATTAAAAGTACTTTGGCATCAGTTTAAAGTATTTTTTTTAGTTTGTGACGTTAGTACTACAACTTAATCTGTAGCTAACCCTAAACGCTATAATGGGGGACATTAGATCATTTCGTGTATTTTTTTTCTTTTATTTCCTTTGCAAAGTTAAAACGTCATCTAAGGGGTAAAAACCTGCACAAATTGTAATTAACCCTAAAGTAAACAAAATATTTACTTGTATTATGGGTCATATCGCCAATAATATAGAAATAATATAGCCAAACTCAGAAATCTAGACCGACCGCCTCGTTGGTAGAGTGGCTGACGCACACGCCTAACTACACCGACCAACTGCAAGGCTCAGATCGGATCGGATCGTTTTACTTTTTCCGTGATATAAAATTTTAACTTTTTCTGTGGCATAAATCTAGATGTTCGTCAAACAAATGCCTGCCCCGTGAAAAACGAGCCTAAGCCAAGTTTGGGTAGTGGCTTTACACGTGTAGATGTCCCGCAACCAACGAGGTAGTTTATTTAAAATGGTAAATAATCGACCAATTTTTTTTATTAACAAAAAGAAATCTGTTATAAAAAATGAATGTTAAAGTTACATTTTCACAATACCTTCTATACTTTATATAGTATATACAAATACCTACCCATATTCTATAATTAATTTAGTAGTATTTTCTTAGCAGTAAAACTAATATAAAGACATATGTAAATTAAATTTAAAGTAGATATGCATTAAACTAGCAATAGTTTCAACCTATATTAATACCAACTCTATGTAACTATGTGATCTGGTTAAGTTTAGTTTTTAATTTATAATCAATTCTCAAATTTAAAAAATATGAAATCACTTAAACTTGTCTTTTGGTTTTGTAAAAAAAATTAAAAATACCTATTACGTATTTAATTCTATTTTCTTTATGTAAACATTCAGGTAAATATATTATATAAACTTTCAGTCAAAATATAAAAATGGAAATTTTGTTTATCGGTATACATTTAGAAGTATTCAAAATAAATAAAACACCAGATTTTGAGAAGTAATATTAAAAATGTTTTCTCTAAAAAGGCTAAAATGAAGATTCACTCCAGGAGCTTTGCATATAGATTAGATACTTTAACATTGACAGATCACTTACTTTTAAAACTATGTCTAAGCTCTGCAAAAATATCAGTTAATTCTATTTTTATTTATAATAATATTTCAAAAATCTTTACTAAATGTTTATACCTATGGATATAACTTATCAAATTATTTTTACATTGTTGATTAATTTAATTAAGTTAAAAAATAAAATTACAAAACACATTTAACTTGTCTCTTATCAAATTAAAATTTCAAACAATTTGTTACTCTGAAATATATTCAAATACCTAATTTATTACAGTAAGTTAATTAAATTAATCCTAAATCAAATTAAGTTATAACACGATGTAATAGTTGATGTCACTGGTTAATAATTATTTAATTAAGCAAATGCGCTTACCTTTGTGAAGGCAGTGGTTCTGTTATTTGTATTTTCTGTAAAAATCGCGCCGAAGGCAGTAACTGTTGTCACGTGGTTGATTGTACTGAGCTCGGTGTATCGACTGTCGGTATTCGAACAGGAAAATCTTTAGAGTCGACTTGGATTTAATTTTTGTATATGAAGAAGAATTCCGAAACAAAAACATTTTACCAAAGTTACGTCCCCGTTTAACATAGCATTCTAATATTTTTTTTGAAAATGTGTTTATCTTATAAACTGTCTTACTACGGATCTAGTATTAGCTTATTTTAAATGTGTGATAGTTTACAACATTAAAATTGATTTTATAATACTATGCCTGTGTTTTATTTAATTGAATTCCTAATGTGTTGCGGCCAAACTTACTATTTTAGTAGATTTTGTGACCATTTGAGCATGTTACATGTCGCGGTATAAGAACCAGATGAACGTATCTTCAAAATAATAATTATTGTATCTTTGTAAGCATTATAAACAAAAAAAATGTTTTATTGTTTAATGCTCCAATAGTAGGACAACATATCAATATTTTTTTATCGTCAACTGTATACTATCTTTGTTAATGAGCTAGTAAAGTTTGAAGTGACGAATTCCCGCAGTATTTTTGGTCTCCTGTAAAATTTACAAAATGTAGATACGTTCATCTGGTTCTTTACCGCGATGTACCAGTGTCTATTCATTTTCATTAACAGATTAGTAAGAAACCAATTCAAATTTTTCCTCACGCGTCTAATTTTTATTGCAACATAAAAAATCCGTCTGCTGGTTTTGCTCAAACACTAAGGAAATATCACTCGTTATTTGCATTATAAATAAAATTTGGGTTATGACAAAAGAGTGACAGTAGGTATATCTATTTATTAATAGTTCTAGAGCAATTTAAACAGAATTTTACATTAGAAGAACGGAATTATATCCAAATTCTCAAAATAAATTTTAATATAACATGTAACATGTACTCGATGAAAAAGTTCTCTTTTTTCTCATCCAAAACAATTACTTTATTGAATTTTTCTCTGTGGTCGAGCGGTCCGGGTATTAGACTTGACTGCATGAGGTCTCGGGTTCGAATCCCGGGTCGGTCAACAAAAAGAAAATTGGATTTTTCCAATTTTCTAATAAAAAAAAATGTTGGTCGGGATTGGAAACGTGCCCGGCTGGCAATAGGCTTGCCACCTATCACATTAAGGGACTTAGTATCTTCGGCTAGTCGTTGGTGCCCTGGTTGTGCCTCTGCTTACTTCTTCGGGGATATGGGCGTGAAGATACTTTTTTTCTTTTTCAAGATTTATTCTCATCTACAATTATGGTTCTTTAAAATTTTACATTATTTGTATTGAATTTCCTATACTTCAAAATTTTCTAAAAGCTAACCATTTTTCAAATTTAAATTAATTATTTGTTTGTCAAATGCCTCAATCTGACTAGTATCTTGGATCAAATCAACAAAATATCTAGTCACAATAGCTCCATGCCTTCATTTCTTGCCTAGAAAAACCAATGACGTTGTCTATTACGAAACGCATATATATCAGCTAAGCGTAGTCCACGTGTGTACGTTCGTTTTGGTGCTAAGCCAAGCTCAGCTGGGGGCGGTGGGCGAGAACCCTTACAAGTGCTCAGTATCGCTGACGGTATTGTGGCTTTAGGGTTTTTTCAGACGCACGCTTCTGACAATGTAAACGCTGTGCATATGGACAAGCCTATTCAAAATATTATACATAAGTTACCACCTGAATCTTAGCTAACTTCTACTTGACCGATTTTGATTAAGCTGCACTTGAAATAAGAGATGTTTATGGCAAACAAGCTGGTGAATTTTCAGATGATAAGATAAATACGTCGCTACTACTAGTGCGTTCCCAACTTATGATTTCGTTGTTGAGCTTCTATGTGTGTACAGACTTCCTTAATCCACAGCCTGCAACATGACAATGGAGAGCACCAAAACCCAATGTCCTGTCATGATGTTAGTGCTAAGAGGACCAACACAAGGTTTCATATATCGTCTGGGTGTTTTAGATAAACTGCTTGTCTAGCACCACCACCAAGACCCCCACTAGGTGGTAGTTTTGTGTCGACTTGCCCTGCCTTCAGAACTTAGCCTCAGGTTGGCCCAACATTTTTATCTCCTCAGGTTTCTAATTTCCTTTAAAATATTATGTAGTTACAGTGGTAAGTTGTATTTATAGTTTTTATGTTGGGTTGAACGTAAGTAAATCAAAGGCTTTGTGATATCTCTGTGATCTAGTGGTCAAGTGTTGGCGTTAACTACATGAGATAGTTATGTACCGGGTTACCGAATTAGGAAACTTAATGTGTTTTTTTCAATTTTCTAGTAGAAACAACTGTTTCTCTCTTAATGTTTGTAAGAGTCCAGTTAGGCGATTAACACACAGCTCAGCGCACAGCCGCGGTAGGCGGTGAAGCGGATCTAAAGTTGCATTGGCCTCTTATAAAACCGTAGATACCTAACACGAACTGCACCCGACAGCGCAGACAAACGGTGCTCTTGTAGTTCGCGCGGAATTTGGCTGGTACTTTAAATGTCACTCTGTATACAAATTTCCACCAAAATTAACTAATGTTACTCAAATATAATAATTCCTACTAATATTATAAATGCGAAAGATTGTTTGTTTCTCTTTCACGCAAGAACTGCTGAACCGACTTTCATGAAATTGGCACACACATTGGCATAGGATAGTTTTTATCCCGAAAAAATGTTTCTGTAGGACCATTAACAAGATTGTTCCATTAACGTGGTCCGGGCTCCTTTGTAGAATAGACCATCTGCCTTCCTTGCCAGGCAGCTCGTAAAAGGCGAGCATAGGCTCACCGTCACTAACACCGTGACATCTGACTAGGTGGTAGAGTTTAGAAGCGACTCGCCCGGATTGGTACCACCGCCTTACCTATTCCCGCCGCCATAGCGTCATGACGTGTTCCGGTTCGGAGCGTAAGGTGGCCGGTATACTTGCTTTTGCTCGAGGCCTAACATCCCGGCCTCGGGTTGGCAACGCACCATTACCACCTTTGGTGTCTCTAGGCGGCATGAATTTCTTACCATCAGGAAATCCGTCTGCTTGTTTGCCTTCCAATATCATAAAAAAACGAATGGTAGAGAGTTTTGCCACATATCGCGTGGTTTGCTAGTTGTTACTAGCGCCTTACCGAATGCTGAAAAAGCGCCAGTACTTGCTACTGTTGTGTTCCATGCTGAATGGCAGGGTCAAATTTCACACATGATTTCCCAGCCTTAAGATAGCGAATGTATGGTGTACGCAGACGACGCGGGACTCTTATCCTTGTGAATACCACCTGCTTATTCCCTGTCCTCGAACCTGTTGAGAACCGGACATCAAGCAGTTTTGGGGGTGGCATTTATAGCAAAAAACATAAATCATTAGCTTAGCTTAGCTTAGCACGCGCTCTTTCTTTAATTTCAGTAATTCGTTTAAACAAACCAGTATTATTAAATAAGTGTTGGATGCATTTTTATATTTTTAAAAAGCCAACTTTCACAGTATCTCCCTGAATCTTATTCATGCCCTGGAAGAGATCGCTGACTTCGCGATTCGCCTTTGTGTTTCTAATACACACTTAGTTTAAGTTTTATTTGGTATATTGGTAATTTCTCTGTATTTGTTGCACCAATAGTTATTGTTGGATTTTATTGTAGTTCATTTTAATTGCCACGGGTCTTTATGACTCCTTTTCTGAATGTATTTCAGTCTGTGAAAAAGATCCATCCTTCCATGTCTATCAGGGCACGTATTCATCATCATCATCATTTCAGCCATAGGACGTCCACTGCTGAACATAGGCCTCCCCCGTTGACTTCCACTTCGACCGGATAGAAGCGGCCTGCATCCAGCGAGACCCCGCGACCCTCATAAGGTCGTCTGTCCATCTCGTGGGTGGCCGTCCTATGCTTCGCTTGCCGGTACGTGGTCTCCACTCGAGAACTTTTCTGCCCCAACGGCCATCAGTTCTTCGCGCTATGTGCCCCGCCCACTGCCACTTCAGCTTGCTAACCCGGCTGGCTATGTCGGTGACTTTCGTGCGTCTGCGGGCACGTATTGCACGCAGCAAAAGCGAACCTTGTTAGTTTAGCAGGGTACGGTGTTTGCAAATTTTTCAAAAGCGGTTAGTGTTCCTGTTTGACATTAACGAAGATCTCTCCGATACCAACTACATTTAAACCTTTAAAATAATAAACTTATTACCTTTAATAGGAGAACGACCAACGTAGCTAAAATAACATTAGTAATTATTTTAGATATTATGTTAACTTTAGTTCTTCACAAAAGGATCATTTTAGTTTTTATTCATTTTTAATCAACTGCGTAGTTGTAAAAATGTGTTATTTTTTCTCTTATCTAACTTTATGTTTCACCTCTGTGTTTTGTCTTCATTAACATTGAACCTTTGTAGATGTTGGTTGGACCTCTGAATATTCCTACGTTTATTTTTCTATTTGTGGGAATAAAGGTTTCTTATATTTAAAAGGAATTAATTTTAGTGATCTCCATTATCGTCTAATATGATTTACTTATAGGTATTAAATTCCTTTCATAGCTTACCACAGTTCGAATAAACTGGTAAACTCGTTTGGATGGTAAAGTACCATCGTTTCACTTGATCCTGTCAACACAACTTTAATACTCGACATTGTACCAGAGAATAAGGCATCAGGTATACTTACTTAAAATTTCATTATCATTCCAGCCCTATGTTGGCAATAAAATCAATATCTGATCAATTGTAATTCTGATACAATTATACTACTAAATTAAGCATATTACTTTAAAGATCTCCATACCGTGATAATTGTCTTAACGGTTTTAAAAGAATTAAATATATTCAATATTTGACTGTAGCTACATATACTACCAATTTTCAGAGAGTCCGTCTGTTTGTTTTCCTTTATATATTACTAGCTGTTACCCGCAACTTCAACCGCGATATATTGCCATAACGCGAATATTACCATATTTCAAGTTGCATCGAACTGCACACGGTGTGAAAATTTGATTAAAATCGGTTAAGTAGTTTAAGAATCGCAAAAGAATAGCGTGATACGTAATTTCAATATGTTAAGATAATAAAAATGTACTAAATAAAACAACATATATTATGACTGTTAATTCATATTTAATAAATAAATACATTTTTATTGTTTTTTTAAATGTAAGTGACTTAGTTATAGCAACTTTCAACAACTTTATATTATACAACATATAGGGAGACGCAGACCGTCCTTATTGCTTATTTCTATAATATACGATAACAATTATAACTAAAAGATATATATTAGAAAAAACTCTTCAATATACATACAGGTAATAAGTTAGTGTTTATGTTACAACTTAAATCTTGAAATTAAACTAAGTTGCCTTAACCCCCCAATGTTAGAGGCGAATGTACAAACACACTACACTCATTTGGAATAAGTAGGTGAACACAAAAAAATTATACATCTTTGGTTTCAAGCGAAATTTACAAAAGCATTACAAACGAACCACAAGAGATTTTTTTTGTGTTAATTATGGACCGTCGAACGTTCTAGATTATTATGGACTAACACAATATGGTAGTAAACCCAGTATGGGAATAAGACACGAGTCATTAAAAAGCCAAGTCTTCTAGAAGTTACTATCTAAATACTTTCTTCGACATCATTTTATATTATGTTTTCCAAGAGCGTCGCCAGCCGATGGCCTAGATGGGGGCAAGTTGATACGGAGATTGAGAAAAATATACATTGTAGGTTCAATCAGAGCCTCGTGCCCTCAACTTTTTGAATTGCAAGACATTTCGCTCTAAATATTAGCAAACTAGTAGAAAAAGTACTAGAATAATCGATCAAGTCAAGTTAAAGACATAAGACTGTTTGCTTTATCATTTTTTTTTAATATCTAGGGGAGGGCAGCTGCCCCTCTTGCCCCCCCCCTTGGCGACGCCCTTGATGTTTTCATGTTTCTTTCATCAGAGCAAAACATAAAACTATGGATCGAAGCTATCACTCTTGAGAACATATTTATACAAATTAAGCGAGGTATGTATATTGTGACGAAGCAAGTGTAATGATGAATAAAGTGTTATTTATGAAGGTATTAAATTTATTAACCCTTATACTTAGTAGGTCAACTTTAAGGATGGTCATTTAATATTATTAAAAATGTTAAAATTACTGGTTTAGATAAAAATTTCAGCAGTAATAAAAAATACAGCATGTACTATTACATACAAAAGTCAATGCTGAATAATTTATATAAATTATAGGTAAATTTTATTGTGGAATATCTGAAACCTCAGAGTTTTTGAAGACATTATTATGATATTTCTAAAAGGATACGGAGATTGTATTTCTGAATAAATTATGTTTTATTTCAAAAATAGTTAAACTGTATTTTTTTTCAATATAAACAGGCGTAGACAAATTATATAATAGAAAGGTCCAAGATCCATATTTAACACAGTGACTATCAATGTTCTATATCCCTAGACGCATTTCGCTTGAAATACGCAACGAGGTTTCACTCGCTTACAATACATTTTAAACGTTATTATATTAAATATACGGTTAAAAATTCAACAAGAAGTATAGTCAATTCCTTCATTGTAAGTCTAACACCAAATATACGAATTATGAAATTAAGTATCAGGATCAAAAATCATCCACTCCTTTAAGAACCTCTACACAAAGTCAAATTTTCAGACACTAAAGTAGTTCCTACGCGAATACTACTAGAGTAATAAGCAAAAACCGAAATTTTAGGTATTATTCTCGTTGTATAAGATGTAGAGTATGAAATGCAGTTACTTCAGATTTTTATTTAAATTAAACATTTTACAAATGTGTCTAATATCTGATATTGTGTCCAGTTTTCGTCTTTCGGTCTTGTCGCTATGTGCATTTCTAAAGCAACGAGTTTTGTGTGGGACTGTACTAACTTCCTTGTGCTGAAAATTATTCTTATGTATAAAGGTTCTTTCACAATTATCTGTGATGGCCTTACAATCTATAAATCATATTATCAAATGCCACTGTTATGGAATAGAAAATTACGTAGCCATCTTGGATATTTTATAAATTGTGTGTAAATGATTTTTACTACTTAAAACAAAGTAATAGAGATTCATTAATATTTGAAAATAGTTGCTACGTAAAGATACGTATACTTTCAAATTTATTACGATTTTAGATTTAATTACAACAAAACAATCTGCACAAAACAATTCCTTTCTCACTTTTCAATGTTTGAAAATTAGAGTTACAAACTTTTAAAATAAAGAGATAAAATAAAAAATAAAAATTTGAGAAAGTTACGATGCAAGTTTTCATTGTATTAGGGTCGCTTGTATTATAAAAACATTGTGCGTTTAGTAAAAAGAATAATTATAAAGAAAGCAAAGAGAAATCGCACCAATTTCAAATAAATCAAAGAACATTTAAGTTTTATACTAAAACAAATATTAAAGAAGTACCATAATTTCAAATTGTTTGATGTCTTGGAAAATCTTAGACTGTGTGATCTGCACTTTAATCAACTTGGCTTAGATCTGAATAATATGTATGTAATTTAGGAATCTTGTATAAATGGTATCTATGAATAATTTCGCGCAAAAAAAAAACGAATATTTTGACTATGAGTTGTGCGTATTTAGGAACGCTTTGTCAAGACTAATGCCCGGTTCCTATATTCAACGAATCGTAATCCGTCAGCTAAACCATTCGTAGTTTGTTCAAAAGTAACGGAGCGTTACCAATATTTTCAAAAAATGTTTGGAATTAACTGTCGGAAACGAGCAACCGTTGTTAGTAATCTTACTAAGCGTACAAAATACTACCATCCGTAATCAAAACGACTCGTTTCTTGAATATAGGAACCGGGCATAAGTCGCGCTAACTTAACGTGTTACGACGCGTTCACATGTACGAATCGTCGCCTGGTTTTTTATCTTTCTGTCTCTTTGTATAAACAAGGCAAAAGTTCTGGGTCATTGACTTATTTTGTTCTATAATAACCTACATAAAAGATAATAACCAATATTTGAACCTACTACAATCACTTCGAATTCTTTTGCATAAACTACGAACAACACCTATGTACGTATCGTCATACGACTACCAGAGCACGCAACATTTTGGATGATATTGCAACAAAAGACAGAGAAAATTAAAGCAGGCAGACTCATACAAACGCGCGCGTATTTTATCCTTTCGTCGGTTAAATCCATCGACGTTGGACGTTTGTCTATTTTCAAAGGTATTTTATATTTAATTAGGTTACAAATCACAACTATACTAAAATTTTCACTTCAAATCATTTGAGTCATAGTTATAACACATTTTATACGTATATTTATATATACTTTTACAAATGTATAGGTGTAATATTTAAATTGTCAAATATTCATGGTTTTAGTAATATCCCGTCATAATAAAAGCTATATATTATATTAATCATATTATGTCTTAAGTCACTGAAGTCATTCATACATAAATCAGACATACTTACGTCAAAGACGGTCGGGATGTAAACTATATGTCAAAATGAATCACAAATAATAACTAATCTCTTAGCACATACTTCGCAAGCGACCAATAAAAGTACAGTACAGTTAAATATCTATTGCTAAAATGACAGATCTCGTTACAGAAAAACATCGTAGTACACCCAAAAGTGAACCTTACTGCCTGGAATTAGGCTTCCTAATCTCGAATCAACAAATTGTTTATTCTATCTACCCTCGTATAAATTGTAGAAATAACAAGTCTAAGTAACTGGTAAAAAGTTAACAGTAGCTACTTTTATCAATATTTGGCCGTTCTATCAAATGGGAGAGCCCATAGGAGTAGGAAATTGTGATGTTTAATATAAAAAATGGAAGTATTTATAGCAGGACACGGAAATCCATCGTTCCGATGGATACAAGTCAGTCTAAAGCATACATGTATATAGTTTAACCTTATGTTTAAAGGAGTAATGGTTAAATATCAGTTTTTAGCAAAAAAAAGCAGTCGAAATTTTTAGTTTCGAAGTCACAAGGGTTGTCTTCTGGATGGTAGCGATATACGTTCCCATAGATATTTATAGTTATAATATTTAATTACATTAATGAACTTTTCAATGTGTGGAGGTACATAGTTCATATACAAATAGTACAAAAGGCTGTAACGCCAGTCGAAGCTTTAAATAAGTTAAAATCAAATTTTATTTAAATGACTTGTGACCGTTTTGTCATATATAGCTAAGAAGTAACTGTATGACGAAGATAAGATAATACAACAAAGTAAACAATGTAAGGAAAATTATACCATGGAGTCTAGAAGACTACGTAGACATCATTCGAGCGTTATGTTGGTAAAGAATAACATAGGACGTTAGTTAGAGGGGTTAATTGGGAGTGAGTAACATTTTGAATATTTTGTACACATATTTAGTGTAAAAGAGAAAAAAATATGGCAGGATGAGATATATAATGCACCGATCAAGTAAAGCTATTTGAACCATGTTATGCAATAAGGATCCATTCCACAAAATATGAATTTCAAGATAGAAATAAAATTATATTAAACTCTTCATAAAGATAAGTTAATCCTGTCTGCAGTTTTAAACACTTCGGTACAAGATAAATAATCTTTCGTAGAATCGTGAATTGGGTCGTTTTCGCATAACGCGGCCCATTAAAAATTCAGTTACAATAGGTAATAAGTGTTTGATAGTTCCGATATATTTTTCATTAAATTCTGTTTCATACTAAACTACTAATAATGCTTCAATAACTTTGTGATATTTGGACAATAAATTATGGACATATTTCTAAAAGAAATAAAATAATATGGACTCTATAAAATGCATTTCACTAACTGTTAATACAACGCGCTTACCTTCATGGACAAAGTATTGCCAAACTTTATATAATGGCAGAAGAAAAACAGCATTTTCCAATATTTGTCTTCTTTAATTCTTTATATTTTTGTTTTTAAATATAAAAAATAAATAATTCGTACCTAAAGTTCAGCGCGTGTAGTAAATACCTACTCATAATAAAATTATTTTTAAAATGCATTAATATTTTTTCAACAACATCGAATAAATTCGTATATAATTTTTATTGTGTCACTATTATAATTAATGTGCAGAAAGTAACTTCAACTCCTTGTGATTATGTTCCTCTATTGTAACCTCTATCACGAACGTATTTACAATTATTCTAAATAAGATAAAAACTTTACTATCTTTTAATACTTTTTGCTGGTAACATAATAGATATTTCCATAAAACCTCCTTTTAAATTTATAAAGAAATCGTTTATACTAAACCCTATAACCGTTAATTATTTGGAAAGGTCGTATCCAAGGGCCGTAATATTATAATGGGGAAATAAAAAAATATACAGGATCATTAAATCTACGACGTACAAAGACATGTTACTTAAATGTGTGCGTAGTAAATGTTTGCATGATTATATGAAATACAAACTGTATACAACACTTTTAATTTAAGTTTAAAGATTGTAAGATCAAATAAAAATAAAGAACCCACATCAAGAAGTCTCTAGATATTATACATAACAGAAATCAACTAGTTTAAAACTGAAAGCCCCTCAGTGGTTTTAATATACATGTATAGTAAGTGTCAAAATGGCAAATGTTGTCAATCGCCTGTCGGTAAATTACAAAAAGTAATGCATAAATTAATGTACGAACATTCTTGATAGAACATACGATTCCCAAAGGAGATTTTGTCGCGGCTTAGTCCTTAAACTTAGAAGCTTTCAATATAAAACAAAAAGTAGACAACATTAGGCCACTTGGATACGATTTAGTCAGAATACCTATATGGTAAATTGTAAATATTTGGTATTGGCACTACACCAAAACTCCCAAAAAATCCATAACCATACCCTGGATATCTCCCACTTCGTTACTCAAAAACTCCTTAATTTTAAAAACATCTACTGAATCCAAATCCAACACTTATGTTACGATACGGGTCACAACCCGAGCTTCAACAATTTTCAATTAGTTACAGTGAAAGATGGCACTAAAAAAATCGACATAAAACATAAAAAAAATATCGAAAGGCCGTATAAAATCAAAACTAAATCGGGAGCAATACGATTATGAATTTCAAATTCATATTTGAATATTCAAACAATTTGAATAACATATTCAAAGACATAGATTCAAAAAGTATGTTTCACATTTCGACATATCGAAATGTACGTTAACTAACCGAAGCTCAAACTTCTGTACTCTTTCCCACGTGACCTTTCGAGTCTGGAACACCAGACGCGCTCAGTTTCCGTTGACGACCAGGGAATATGCCACCAAACAGTCGACCTGGAAAGAACAGTATTCCTACTATTATCCTGGCAATTCACACACATTGATCTTACCTTAAAATAAGATTTTTTTTATTTACTTAACTTTATAGCAACTAGCACTAACAAATCAATAAATGCACTGCCTAAACTATTTATGTGCCCTGTTCCTATATTCAAGAAACGAGTCATTTTGCTTACGAACGGTAGTTGTTGTACTAATAGTAAAAAGTCTAACTACGGTCGTTCGTTGTCTATTGATGATTCAAAGCATTAATGTGACTAAGAGCAACGCTTCGTTCCTTTTACATTATCTACCAATGGCTACTAACGAATTACGGTTCGTTGATTATAGGAACATAGCTCTAGTGTGTGTACTAAAATGCGATATGTTATCTAAGTCACGTGCGTGGATTTGCGTGCGACAATACGCACGCAGTTGACATACGTACACGTCTACACGCATACAACAACACATATGAGAGTGTGCCTTTGTCAATGCAAAAGTCTGTGTAAGCTTTTCGATTATTTTGAACAGGTAGAATACCAATGTAACAGTACAATGTACAGGTGAAATTTAAAAAATGTACCTGGTGATCGCTGTTCAGGCGGATGTCGGGGCGAGGTGGCATGTAGAGCGGTCCGGCTGCCCTGCTGGAAGGACACCGACATGCCGCTGTCGAGGGACCCCACCGAACCCCTACGCTGTAGCCTCTCCGCTGCCAGGGCCACTGCAAATCCAAACAGTTTTGTGTTAACAATTAACTAAAAAAAATAATGAATTATTTTAATTGTTTTTCAACAACATTATTTGATTTGTTACGAACAGCCAGATCTAGTGGTTCGTTACCAAATATCATGATAAAGAATACAATATAAATAAAAAAAAAACCGGTCACTGTATGATAATCAGGTAAAAGAAAGCGGAAAAAGATATGATAACTTAAGAGCAGAAATCCCCAATAAGCATACCTTTTAATCATCATCTTGTTTCACTAATGTTATGCCTAGCCATTAGATCGTGGTGACTTAATTCTGAAAGGTCGATCCCGTGCGGACTATACTATTAGCCACGGTAGCAACGAGGAAGACTTATCTCTGAATAGGTGAGTATGAGGGGGTTGAGTACCTGGGTCGTTGATGTCGACGAGTGAGTTGCTGAGCACGTTCCGCTTGATGATGGTGGTGGGCGGCGGGTTGGAGCGCGCGGGGGCGGCGGGGGCCGGACACGAGGGCGGCGGGGGGACCACCACCCTGCACACACACCAGACCACACTTTTTTTAGTACTACCCACATACTAAACATCACTACATAATATACTAGCTATTGTCCGCGACGCTGCCCGCGTGGTTAATGGTCCCACAGAAAAACATTTTTCGTTATAAAAACTATCCAATACGTTAATCCAATCCTATGTGTATGCCAAATTTCGTGAAAATCGGTTAAGCAAATTTGTAATAAAAAGTAGCCCATGTTGTTTCTCAGGGTCTATTCTATCTCTGTACCCAATTTCACCAAAATCGGTTCACAGGTTGAGGCGTAAAAGCGTAACAGACAGACGGACAGAATTACTTTCGCATTTATAATATTAGTAAGGATGTTACAGAGAACAAACAAGTAGGAAGTAGAAGTAGTTTGTACGTCTACGCGGCAGGTTTTAGAGACCAATATTTTTAAAGACGTATCCATTAGTGTAACACTTAAGGCCACATAATAAACTACTTTTGACTAACTTGATGCTAAGAAATAACCATCCCCTATAAATATCATAGATATTAGTGATGCCTCGCTAAACTATAGCAAAGGTTAAAGGCCAGGTGACAGATAAAATATTTATATTTAATATAAAATATATATTTATTTATAAATATACAAATATAAAATTTATCACCTAAAAAGAATTATATAGACTTACCCATGGACGTGCATATGGTCCATACACTGTTGATGATCTATTTCCACATCTGCGACACCGCTATCCCTGTTCTCCATTACTAAAATAAAGACAAAACATGTTTTAAAAAAAATAAACATTTTAAATTTGTTAAAGAAATGTGTCACAGAATGAAACATTAAATTTGCAATTAAGCGAAAATATTTAAAACAAATTTTACCTGCAAAGTAATGTAAATATTTATTTATAAAAAAAAGAAGTAATGACTACGATAATAAAAATGGATATGTCAAACAGGCAAATAATTATTATAAAGTTATTGACCTTCTCGTTGGTCGAGTAGCTAGCGTACACGCCTAACCACATTGACAGACCGCGAGGCTCGGGTTCGATTCCCGACGGGGTCAGGCATTTGTGTGATGAACATTTAGATGACTGCATTTCTGGGTCCGGGTATTTATTAAATTTATTCTGGCATCTATTTAATTATTTCTTTCTACTAGTATCGTTGACTAACACTCATAAGACAAGCATATAATTTGCTTACTTTGGAGTTAGATTCAATTCGTGTAACTTGTCAAGGGATATTTATTTATTATTTATTTAATAGCTAAAAACGAAATTTTGTTAACTGTTAATAAAACAAAAAATTTAGAAATACGTAAATTAATTGTTTTAAAACAACAATCCTGTTGTTTTGATTAATGCTTAACTATTTTTTCAACTTAAATGGTACTTTTTTAAATAATGCTAATACTGAAATATAAAAACGTTGTAATGTTGTTATATCATCACAAGTTTTAAGCCCAGGCTGCTCTCGCATTTAAATCATTAATAATCCTATGTTAATACCTCCAAGAATATGTGTTATAAAATTACAAGATGACTGGTCAAATAATTTTCGCGTTAAGACGTTACAAACACACATTCGCATTTATATTATAAGTAAACATCAAAGATTCATTATTATAGTTTTCATCCAAATCAACTGTCTATTTTTACATTTATCAAGCAAGGATACAGAGTTATAGATTTTGCGATCTGAATATAAAAAAAATATTTCAAAAATATCTTACCAAACTAACGATAATATAGATGAACCTTAGATACAAAACTTATCTAGATTTCATAAATCAATTACTAGTTGGTGGTTGGTCAACACTTACCATTCCTTGTTGAGTTCGCAGTATTACGTCCTTTGCCTCGGTTGAGTTCTCCCTCTATACGCATAGCTTCCATCTCATCCATCTCGGCGATGCTTTCACGAAGATCTTCCGCGAACTTGCAGCGATCGTGCTCATTGCGGGCGTTGAACGTGGCTAACCTACGTCCGTCCACACGCCGCGAGAGACGAATGCCGAACGGGTAATCTGTAGTAGGAGGAAATAAATAAGCGTTCGGATCTTTTTTTACTTATATTGCATATTCTTTTATAGATTTTATATTGTTATACTCTGTGGTCTAGCGGTCCGGGTGTTGGACTTGACTGCATGAGGTCTCGGGTTCGAATCCTGGGTCGGCCAACAAAAAGAAAATTGGATTTTTCAAATTTTCTAATAAAAAACATGTTGGTCGAGATTGGAAATGTGCCCGGTTGGCGATAGGCTTGCCACCTATCACATTGTGGGACTTAGTGTCTTCGGCTAGTTGTGGGTGCCCTGGTTGTGTCTCTGCCTACCTCTTCGGGGATATGGGCGTGAAGATACTTTCTTTTATATATAATTTAAAAAGAATTGGGTCACTTTTGTAGGCATTTGAATAATTAATATACTAGCTGCTCCGTCGAACTTTGTTTCAACCGTTCAGTTTGCATAGGAAAAATTAAAATGATATTTTGCCTAATTTCCTCATATTCGAACGAGATAAAAAGTCGTTTGTCCGTCTCCTCGTTCTAAACTATCTCCCTATCAATTGTCATCCAAATGGGATTAGCCGTTCTTGAGTTAGAGACAGTATAACTAAAATGACTTTTAAATCACATCACAGTCACTTATAGCACATTAAATTTGTCAATTTTGGCTACAACTACAAAACAGTGACCAATTTTCTGTTTTCTAAAATCAATAAATGACGTTTTACTTGTAGCTAAAATCAATGAAATTATTAATGAAGAAAAGATTTATATATGTGCGATTATTTTTTAACGTTCAAAAAGAGATTTTCTACACCCTGCTTTAAACTAAATGACTACTGACGTGTATTACCAAGTACACTGGTAATTTAAATTACATAATACAATTATTTATAAATGGTTTTTAATACAGAATTATTAGCAGCAATGCTATTCGTGTGTAAGAGAGTAGGGTAGCGTAGAGTAGGTAGTCGACTTGCCAATTATGCCTAACACGCCGGCCACAGAACAAGGTAACAATTATAAGATATATGGTGTCTATAAGCTACTGCTATCTCTTACCATCAGACGAGACGCGTGCTTTTTTTATGATATTGCAAGGCAACAAGCAGACGGATTTCCTGATGGTAAGAAATTTCCGCCGCCTAAAGACACCAAAGGTGGTAATGGTGCGCTGCCAACCTGAGGCCGGGATGTTAGGCCTTGGGCAAAAGTAAGTTTACCGGCTACCTTACCCTCCGAACCGGAACACGTCATGACGTTATGGCGGCAGGAATAGGTAAGGCGGTGGTACCAATCCGGGTGAGTCGCTGCGAAACTCTACCACCTAGTCAGGTGTCGCGTTGTTAGTGACAGTAAGCCTTCGCTCGCCTTTTACTAGCTGCCTGGCAGGAAGGCAGACGGTCTATTCTTCAAAGGAGCCCGGACTAACACGGGGAAACTATCTTATTCACTATCTTTTGTAAATGTATGTATATATGAGGTTTTAACCAAACTAATAACTAATTTACTAAAATGGTCCATAGAGTCCGTACTAAGTAGGTATGTAAGTTAATGTCCCTACTCATATATTTTACTACTATGAACCTAATACAGGAAGGTAAACGAAAAGATATATTAATATCATACTCACGTGGCACCGAAAATAGGTTGACGAGCATTCCACACAGTGGGAAGGATTGTCTGAACGTGTACGTGACTGACGACTTCTTTTTACTGAAGATCTTGGTGATCACTAACAGATCGTTGAACAGGAACACCTATAAAATATGAAATAGTCTTACTTACAAATGGACTCCGACCGAATCTGATTTTCTGACCGAAACCGAAACTGATACCGAAAGTTCGGTCGCGCCTTCAGTTTCGGCCGAAACCGAAACCGAAACTTACGTGACCTTATATAAAATAATGTCAAATACCCAAATTTTTGTCCATTTTTAAAATTTTTCTACATTTGTTTAGGTATATTAAATAAAAAACTGTGTTTTTACTTTGTTACAATAATGTCATTCAAATATATACTGCTATCTTATTTTTTCAAAATTAAGTTCTCATTGAAAACATAGCCTCCGATGAATGTTTGTGTCGGGCGTTAACGCACTGACTGAGTTGAATTGCTACGGAGCTAACCGACCGAAGCCGAACGCCGCACGATGATTTCCAAACAGGGCCGCCATCAGGGTCCGCCCGTGTTGCCGCGTGAAATAAAGGTAGGCGAACGCGCTCGACAACTTTCGAAACAGTTTCGGTTTCGGCAAAAGTTTCGGTCAATTTTTGCCGAAAAACGAAATTGTCACCGAAACTGACCGAAACCGAAACTAAAAGTTCGGTCGGACACTACTTTCAAATACATAGAGTAGACAAGAGATATAATAATAGTATGCTTTGCAAAGTAGGTAAGTTTTCATTGGTTTATTTAAGAACGTATCTACTTAAGGCGGAAATAATACATGGAATCACAAAAAAAAATCATTAAAAATAGTACTTTACACAATAGCGCATGTACATGTAAGAGTGTACTAGTTAAACATTTCATAACCAATTTGTTCGAAAGCAAATTAATTTATATACAATCAAGATATTTCTTAGACTTATTGCGAAAGCTTACAAGATCTAAATATCACAAAAGAAAAAAATACATACTTAAACAATTACAAACTATTTTTTTGAGAATCATCGACATAACCTAGAGGTAATATAGCCAAGAACTATCTTAATTAAGTCAGCTTTCACAAACAGCTCGATTTGATAAGGGGTTATAATGAAACAAATAGATGCAGTGCGTGCGTGCGTGCGTGTGCGCACTGGCACAACCTCACGCGCACGTACACACGCACGCACGTATTCGTACACTCACAAACACGTCTTAAACCCCCCTTGGGGGATAAAAAGAAGTAAAAAGAAAAATAATTACCTCTCGCTGGTGCACACCGGGCCGTTCTTTCTTATGTATATCAGGTATCTCGTAGAGTCGGCAGTAACAGACCAGCCTCCGATGTGGTAACGCCAGATGCGGCTTCTTGCCCACTATCGTCGCTTGCACTTTCATCACCTGTAGCAAATAAGTAGAATTAGAGGTAGATAGAAATTGTTAATCACAACCAATGATAAATTTATACATTTTAAATAAACTCAAATTTTAAAGAAAAAAAATCACCTATCACAGGATTTGAACCTGTACACTTTTGTCTATCGTTGACGAATGACTTAACCATTCGAGCTACTGAGTTTGACCACAGTTGTTGCTCTTTCAGAAAAGCAAATAATTTTTTTCTTCACTACTTAGTATAAAACAAAGTCGCTTCCTCTGTCTCTATATCCCTTTGTATGCTTAAAGCATTAAAACTACGCAACGGATTTAGATGCGGTTTTATAATAGATAAAAAAGTGATCAAAGAAGAAAGTATGTATTTTTCACAACCATGCGAAGCCGGGGCGGGCCGCTAGTATGAAATAAATAAATTTAAATGTTTGTTACCATATTCAAATGTTTTTTACTTAATCAAGTTGAATATTTTGAGCATTTTTAAATAGGTATAAACTACGCTTTTTCATGGCCCAAATGACTACTGCAAGAGAACTATAATTAAACTAATAATAATTAAATTAAACTATAATTAAAATTATGAAGTAGCTTTTGTGACTGTTGACTATTGTTTGATACGTATGTGCTACTTTTCGAAGACACTAAATCACAGACCAATATCAAATAATATATGTTTTCGTTGCCCTTGCATTCAAAATTTTAATATTAAAGATTTGAGTTGGTATTTCACTCGTATGTATGGTCGACGCGAATGGTGTATATTAGAAGTGGGACGTATATACTGGAATAGGTTTTTGGAACAGGTTTTTGATTGGACGCGTAAAGACTTATTCCGCGTACGCCACATAAACGCGTCTCCGAGTATTTAGGCGTACGGCGTACGGTGCCCTTGCGGCGCGGCGCCAGACTTGCTTGTACGCGTATGGCACTCGTACTCGATGGCGAGTTTATTACTCAATAATCACACACTCACGGTGTCGGTTTCGATCAGTGTTGCCACCTGGTGGTTTTTCCACCAGAACTAGCGCCTTTTCAAGGTTTTTAGTGGTACTTTTTCACTATTTAGCGCTTTTATTTTTCTGGTGGTTTTTAGTGCTTTTATTAAAACGGAATCTATCAACACATATTAGTAAGGGAAACCACATTTCGTTCCAGAGTTTCACCGTTACGCACAAATGTCAGTATGTAAAGATATAAAGATACTGTACATAAATTTTAAAACAATTAACTTAACATTCAGAAA
This sequence comes from Calephelis nemesis, assembly GCA_002245505.1. Taxonomy (NCBI): domain Eukaryota; kingdom Metazoa; phylum Arthropoda; class Insecta; order Lepidoptera; family Riodinidae; genus Calephelis; species Calephelis nemesis. Next base: position 50,872 of record NJDD01000449.1, read on the forward strand.
ATGTCACCAGATTTTGATAACATATTTTAAAAAAACTATATGCTAGTGTCATTGGAGAAACTATTATGAAAAAAGCAAAAATAATAAAGACATCACCTATCTACATTTTTTTTAAAAACAGTATTAGAGTATCTTCGCTGCTTTAGCTAATATTATTAAATATCTTTAATAAAACCTGTAATAACAAAAGGTAGATTGATATTTGTTGCGCCTTAAATGGATTAATTGTTTGTTTAATTCACAAGTATATAAGTATATAATATAATTTGTGTAAAATTCATATAAATAAATAGTTTTCCAAATATTAGTGGTTTTTAATAAAAAAAAATGTGATTTGGAACATAAAAAAAACACCTTTGATCATGTAAATAATAATTATAATTTGATTTTGTACATAAATCAATTGAAACCTTCTAAATATGCCAGCTTTACGTACTAATTTAATATCAAGTACGTATATTTCAATACTTTTTTTTATATATCTGTGTTTCCTTAAATATCATATTTTTAGAATAAGCTGACAGTCCTAAGCCTGTGTAAAGTATGAAGGGAAGATTTCAAAGAGATTTAATTTAAAATATTTTTATATAAAAAAAGTATACTAACACTAGCTCATAGACGTTAATACTCCATAGGTCAAAAATACTCGATTACTCGTACACGATGTTACGATTACGAGGACGCGGTAGTTACGAAAACGCCAATAAACTTGAGACGCCTAAATACTCGTGGATCTAGTTTTTGGAACAAGTCTTTAGACGGACGCGTACTTCAAAGACTCAGTACGCGTTTCACCTAGTATATCGCACCTCTAGTGTATATACTAAACAGAGTGAGCAGCTTAAAATCTCGTACTTCGACTTGAACATCTATCGGGTATTCCTCTTCATATTAAAACCATACCATAAAAGTCCACACACAACTACGTCAACTATTACTAAATGAATGTATAGCATTTTGGTATTAAGCATACATTGAAAATGCTCTTAAAAAATTGGATTCGTCAAAGTAAAATCAAATCTTCTGAATCAAAGTTTTCTTTAGGGCCATTCGTAATTTCGTCTTTTTGATAACGTTTTAAATTATTTTTTAATGTTAAGGTAAAAAATTAAAATTTTAGCTATGTTTCAGGACTGTAACAACTACAGTCTTCGGTTATCCGTTTCGCTATACATACCTGGGTAACATGATCACTGCCCGGTCTAAACTCGCTGGCTTTGACCCGGTCGTAGATCCCAGCGAGCATGTCCCGGTCGATGTCTCCACAGTCGTCGATACCGCGGAGGTTCCTCACGAAATCGTCCAGCGACATTCTCGCTTCAGGCTTCAGGTTTGGCGTGTGCAGGTCCGTGTTAAGCATTATTATTGCGAAAGCTAGCACAAATATCTGAAAAAAAAACTCAAAATTTGAAACTCTCCTCAAAAGAAAAACATAATCAACTAATCGTTTATAACATTATTTCTGAATTAGATTTTTTTGATGATAATGGAAGGCAAACAAGCAGACGGATTTCCTGATGGTAAGAAATTCACACCGCTTAGAGACACCAAAGATGGGAATGGTGCGTTGCCTACCTGAGGATGTTAGGCCTCGAGCAAAAGAAAGTTTACCGGCTACCTTACCCTCCGAACCGGAACACGTCATGACGCTATGGCGGCAGGAATAGGTAAGGTGGTGGTACCAATCCGGACGAATCGCTACGATACTCTACCACCTATTCAGATATCACGGTGTTAGTGATTATAAGCCTATGCTCGCCTTTTACGAGCTGCCTGGCAAGAAAGGCAGATGGTCTATTCTATGTGTCTCTATGGCTACCTTACTCTAAGAACCAGAACACGTCAATGGCAAGCATTGGACGTTATGGTGGCAGGAATTGGTAAGGCGGTGGTGCCAATCCTTGCGAAACTCTACCACCTGGTCTAATGTCACGGTGTTAGTGACGGTAAGCCTATGCTCGCCTTTTACGAGCTTCTTGGTAGGAAGGCAGATGGTCTATGCTGCAAAGGAACCAACTTGAACCATACAAATGGTACTTGTGCGCATCAATATTTTAATAAACTACAACCGGATCGGAACCTGAAAATATTTTGTTACAAAACTAACACAAAAAGTTTGGGAATTCCTGTTTCATTGTAATTATATATGGTATTCTTTTTTTTACATCTTTGTTTATTAAAGGAGGTTTTACATAAAACCAATATTATTTTTAAATTTACATTAGTACTCAATTAACATTACTATAATGAATGAATGTAATGAACGTGAAGGAAGCCAGACAGGTTTGTCAGGATCGTGGGGTCTGGTACTCGATACCTATCTGCCTACCCCGTAAGGGACTTGGCGTGAAGATATGTATGTATGTTAACAATACTAACCGTGTCCTGAGTACGCAACCTTTGAACAAAGTCAGTATTGCATACACAGTATCGTCGAGCGAAAGCCTCGACCAGCCTCTCGATTTTCTGAGCTTCACCGGGTAGCCGGAAGTGAGCCTGGTACCTGCGCAGAGCCACGTCCACCGCCATCCCCGACAGATCCAATTCATTCACGAAACATCTGAAAAAAATATAATCTTATATTTTTTTGCTATGGGTTAGGGGGAAATGGGGGACCCCAATTTCGTCGTTACCTCTAATCGAATCGTCGAGCAGTGTCTGTAGGATCAGTTCCAAAAGTTCATACATAATGCTTCAAGTTAACAATTACTTATTTGTAAATTAATGGATACATTACACTGAAAATGTTCCTGGAAAAAATTTGGACAGTTAAAATAAATCCAAATCTTCTGAATCGATTTTTCCTTTCGAGTTATTTGTAATTTTGTGCCTATTAAGTTTTAAACTTTTGACTGTTTAAAAGGTCGTTATTAAAATTTTAGCTAGATTTCAAGACCGTTCGTGTAGAAACGGATACATCTAATTAGTTTTGGCTAGTTCAGTATAAAATAATTAACTACAAAACACTTACTCCAACACAGCCATATTGAATTGACTCTGCAGATTGCCGAGGTATTCGCCAATCATCTGCTTGCTCAGACCTTTCCTTGTGATGAGGAATCTTGCTACACCTCTCGGGGAGTTTTCTAGAAATCCGCGAGATATCAAATACCCGATGCCACGCTCTGGTTTCTTGTTGAATAGGTTCAAACCTACTCGATACTGCCGTTTTCTGACTGTTTCTGATACCTGAAAAAAATATATTTAGGTAGCGTCACAAGCAACAAGATAGATCGAAATTTAAAATACTTTAGCTGATGGTATAAAAAATTAGAAAGGATCTTAGTTATATTTCCATAAAACAAATTAAGTTTGTGACATCTTATATTTAAAAAACAAATATCCACACGTAGAAACAAGGTAACTGACTATCGGTAAACACTCCGCAATACCTCTGTTTACACACATATATACATATCTTCACGCCAAGTCTCCTACCAGGTAAGCGGAGAATATCGACTGCCAAATGTCATGATCCCTGCCTGTTCAAAAATTAACTGTATTACAAAAAAACGATTTCAGTTACATATTCATTCAAGCTTTTTTTAACATTTTTCGTAAAGCATTTATATTTGAATATTTGTGTCTATTGACGGCGTTGAACAATTCCCCACTAAGTTATCACGCTATAATTTTCCTAATAAATACAAAAAAAATGTAAAATTGGGATTTTTTTGATACTTTCCATCGTCGGCACTTGGTAAAACTTCCAAATATTCATATTTTTAAAGAAAGAAACACTTGTACTGTTTTACTTATCACTTATAATTTATTACTTTGTAATTAATTAAAACTTAGTTTAAGTAAAGTAATTTAGTTTAAGTTTTAGCCCTGATGATGCTGTATAAGCGAAACCGGTAGGCTAATAATTACAAAGTAATAAATTATAAGTGATAAGTAAAACAGTACAAGTGTTTCTTTCTTTAAAAATATGAATATAGGATTTTTTTCCTGTTTGGAGACGAATAAACTATTATATATATAGGAAAAATAAACTTACTTTCAATGGTTGTTGATGCGTATGTTGTATGTGATCGTGTTGCGGCCTACAGCATGCCGCTGGTGGAGGCGCCTCGTAGTAGGGCGGCGCCTCTTGTCTCTTCCATACATTGTACCGGTCCCCCTCGTAAAGAGTTCCCGAAGCCGTCCGCGCATGCTGGAACTGCTGCTCTTGGATATGTATGTGAGGTTCCTGAACAGAGTTAATGTTAAATATTCCTGTGCTCTGACGTTTTATTTTCCCTCGTCCATTTTTTTTGAAGTTATACATACTTCTTTTGGCGCGTTAAGAAAAAACGATGAGGGTAAATTTTTACGATGCGCGCGCACACCGTCACGAAAAACCGACATGATGAAGTTAGCTATAGATAACATCTCGTATTCACAATATTTCTTTATTTCTATGGTTAGTGTCATTTTGTCTACAAATGTGAAATAAGGCAAAAGATAAAATTTTTAAAAATATTTTTATCTTATTACACCGAAGAAGTATAACTTCTAACGCGTGTACATAAGTACACACACAATTTTTTTATTAGTAGACAAGTTAGATGGGTTTTCCTGAATACCTGCCGTACATACTTGGAAATTATTTTGTGCATGAACAAAATTGATCAAACCTAATTTTTATGCCAACAGATTTATATTGTTTTTGTTATCGTTATGTATTAACATTTAACAGGTATCTATATTAATATGAGAAAAGTGAAATAGGTTTGTTAGTTTATCCGGAATTCCCATTAAACACCTAGACAGATCGCGACAACATTTTATATTCAAATTGGAAGTGAAAAATACTAATAAAATATTTTTTTGGGTAATAACAAGTGGTAGCCTAAAAATATTTGTCATATGCATGTAAAGTACAACACAAAAACGGTGGATTAGGTAGTTAGAAGTAATAACACCTAAATACATAGGGTAAACGTTTAGCACTCCTACATAGACCATTTTAGGAGCTACTTCATCCTCCAAACTAGAATGGCTTAGCGCCAGTACCTGTATAGGTAAGTCATCGTAAACGAATATTAGTGACGGTGTAGCACTTCCGGGGTTGGTCTAAAGAAGCCAAATCAGAAACATGATTTAATATGAACCTAATAATCATAGGCAATATATTTTTTTCATACTTTATAAATTATAATATCTCATTACTAAGGACCTATTTGTAAACTTAAATTTAACCATTAACCCATTTTGTGATCATTTAAGGATGGCCGCGAAGAACAGCTGGCACAAGGCAATATTTTCTATACTAATATTATAAAGAGGAAAGGTTTGATTTTTTGTTTGTTTGTTTGACATGAATTGGCTCCGAAACTACTGGACCGATTTCAAAAATTCTTTCACTTTTAGAATGCTATATCCCTGAGTGACATAGGCTTTGTTTCATCAAAATCGGTGCAGTAGAAGCCAAGTTAGGTAGGCGAAGCTGCGTGAAACTGCTAGTTGAATGATAAAACTCATCTGGACGGTATGATATTGTTGACTCGAAACAATACGTAAAACAGAAGTAAAATAAGTAATCACACGACTTATAAACCCAACACAATAAAAGTAGTGCGTTTGAATTTTACTTCAGTTTGTCGAAACAATAAAAACGCCTACGTTTTAAACATCGACTATGGACTAACGTGGGAGTAAAGTTTAATTGGTCACTGTATCACAGTGTAATAAATACTATGATACCAGTTTGAGCCTTGGAGTACTTACTCCATGTTTATTATTAAGACGGTACCAGTCTTATTGACACAAATTATAAAGACTTATGTACAAGTACTTATTAATAAGCGCAGACTGAAGCAGTCTAAGGTTTAAATCTATATTATAGTCTGTATTACAATATCATAAAGGCCATAATATCAACTGAAATATTGAATTATTAATTATAATTAAACTTAGGTACTATAATTACATAATAAGACGGTAAAAGTACAATAGCTGGTATTCAGAAAAACCACTAAATTACTATTTTGTATACAGTATTTTAAAGATAATAGTTTTGTGTTGAGTGTATTGTTGGTATTTTCGACAATCACATTAAAATTTAAATTATATAACAATGGTACGCAACACAAATCTGAAAGCCATTCACATGTCACAAAAAAATTGGAGAAAACCAAAACACTGATGTCATAATAAGCACTTTGTTTCATGTTTACTTAGAATACAATAAAAATGTATACCTCATCATGACCAAATGAAAATATCTATTGTCAAAATGATGTATTGTATAAAAGTTATTTTTTTAAGTTATACTTCTTTTGGCGCGTTAGGAAAAAATGTTGAGGATAAATTTTTACAATGCGCGCGCACACCGTCACGAAAAACCGACATGATGAAGTTAGCTATAGATAACATTTTAGTTTTTCAAAAAAAGATACCAACAAAGTAAAAGTAAGGACATCTACGTATGTTTGCGTGAGAACTGACAACTGTATTCACAATATTTCTTTATTTCTATGGTTAGTGTCATTTTGTCTACAAATGTAAAATAAGGCAAAAGATAAAATTTTTAAAAAGATTTTTATCTTATTGCGCCGAAGAAGTATAACTTCTAACGCGTGTGCATAAGTACACACACAATTTTTTTTGTTATTACGTTAACATTTTCTTTTTTTTGTAGAGTGTTTATTATAACATCATGGGCATCAATGAACGGAAAAATTCTAGAAGCAGTACTTCATACGATTTCGTTATTTTAAACACATGACCAATAGAAAGAAGAAGAAAGAAATTTATTTATTTGCGGAATATGTGTGTTTAAAAGTTGTTACAGAATACTTATTCGTACCAACATATTCTACCATATTGTGGTGTGCAAATATCAAACTTAATTAAAAATATTTTAGTTTTTGTTTTCGTTGTCTATATATGTTTACACATAAATTCGTTACGAGGCTAGAACTTATTAATTTAAGTAAAATTTATAACGATCGAGTTTTACCCTATCTAACACACAATTTGGAATTAAATCAAATATTGAGCTGATTTTTAAATAGTTTTTTTTAGATGTTTCTAAAAACATGTTTCTAAAATAACATAGACGCATTATAACAAACGAAAAATATATCACTTTGTTATTCACATTGCACGGACGTTAGCTACTGTTGTTGTGTCCCAATACTCTACGTGAAAGTCAATCGCATATCCCAATTTTTAACAATAGATAATCAATCCCCTCTGTAATCTAGCGGTTCAGTTGTTGGACTTGACTGCATGATGTCCCGGGTTCGAATCCCGAGTCTTACAACAAAAAGAAAATTGGGTTTGTCCAATTTTCTATTTTTTTTTATGATATTGGAAGGCAAACAAGCAGACGGATTTCCTGATGGTAAGAAATTCACGCCGCCTAGAGACACCAAAGGTAGTAATGGTGCGTTGCC
>NJDD01000449.1:59511-73645 GCA_002245505.1 Calephelis nemesis
AATGTTCTAACCAATTGAGCTACTGAGGATTTTTATATCATAAAAATACGATGCAAGAAACGAAAATTATGGCCATTCTAAAATGTGAATTTCATCTGTAATGATGAACTCATTTGGTGGGTACTCAGAATCGTGTATCTATAGGACATAACTACCCGCGTTAACGGGTTAGAAAGGAATTAAAAATTTCGCCACGGGACTTGAATCCTCAGTAGCTCAATTGGTTAGAGCATTCGTCGGCTTAAGACAAAAGGTTATAGGTTCAAATCCTGTCTGGGGCGAAATTTTTTCTTTCTTTAAAATTTATAGAAATTTATCCCACGCACAGGGCAAGTGCTAAAAAAATAAAAATACGATATATCTTACTTCTTTTTTATGCTTTAGACAGTGAACTTACACACGATTTTCCTGACGGTAAGAGACAACCTTTCAGTGGCCGACTTGTCAAGACTGTTGTTGTATTTTACCAGCTTCCCTATAACAGCGTCGTGTTCCGGCCCGGTGGATTCGGAACTTCATACTGTTATTATGGCGCAGGGACAGGGTCGGCGATGAAGCCCCACCCGGATATGTTGCTGCTCTACTGAGTACTCTCTACCACCACATGGCGGTAGGTAATGACACATAGAACCTACGCTTGTATCTTACAATCTCCTGGCAGGGTTGCTGATGAAACAAGGGCGGGAGGTAAAACATTTAACTTGTGTTTATTTATTATATAATATCTCGTAATTTATCATGACTATAGAAAGCCTCACAGTCAGAATCAGAATCAGAATCAGAATAATCTTTATTCACATGAACCATACAAGTGGTATTTGTGCGCGTCGACATTTTTTTAAACTACCACCGGATCGGAATCGCGGCCTTACACTGAGACCACGAGAGTCAAAAGGAAAGAGAGTCGTAAGCGACAGAAATCGCAAGCAGCAGCTAGTAGGTACCTAATAAAACACATAATTATTATTCTAGCGTAAAACCCTGTTGCTGTTCACATTTAACTCTGAAAACCCTGTTGCAATTGTGAGCAAACCCATGGTCCACTTAGGCCCACAGTGGAGGAAGAAAAGTAGCCTCTTCTCCACGTCGCGTGATCTTCGCCATTCAAGGAATGAACCCAAGGAGACCAAACTTGTTATACACGATATGGCAGTGCCACATTTAGTTACATTATTTTTAAAATAACTTTAGTCAAACTATACATACTTGAGCGTAATACTGCTGGTACGTTTAGGAACTTCGGGCGGAAGACGCCTGGCGTTCGCCGCTTGTATGGCCGCCAACTGTTGCTGCTGTCTCGCTGTCGGGGAAGACAGAGGCTTTCCACCAGATGACAGGAGGTTACCATACACTGGCCCTGCAAACACATGTTTATACATAATCAAAAGTGTTTGTAAATAATCTCATTAACACTTTAAATGCGAAAGTTTATTATGATATTGGGATGTATGTTTGTTAATTCGATTACATATCAATGCCTAAACCTATTACTACGATAACTATAATGCAAGCTCTACACAGATATTAGAAAAATCCGCTAAAGGATAAAATAATAATGTTATTGTGACCACTGGAATTGGGAAAATTATTCATTTTTATATATGTTACATATATTTATAGAAAGAAAGAAAAGAAAGAAAGAAAGAAAATTATTTATTTGCGGAAATATGTGTGTAAATGAGATGTTACAAAAATATTTAAGTATATCAACATATTCTACCATATTTTGGTGTGCAAATATTTTAACATTTATAAAAAATATTATAGAAACATATGCTTTAACTTCTAAGCCAATTATTTATATTTATAACTAGATTAATTATTTATTAATAAACATTTAATAACTATAATTGAATTTAACCCTGTCTACCGTAAACTACCACCGTTTTCAAACCTAGCCAGACAGGAGAAGAAACGGCGAAACAATATATGTATATATTCACTCTTAAACGTGTGATGCCGCCGGCAAAACATAGTAGTAGTCTAAAAAAGACGGGCATAGTTAAATTTGTAACAAACATATGTAGCTTCTTCACAATCAAATTTTAGAAACGTTTCTAGAAATATCTCATGCATTCTTATTTTATTGACCTAAATTTCTATTTTATCTTGAATTACTGTCATTAAACCTACTTAAGTCAACCAAAAAGAAAATTTTAATGGAACTTTAATGAATTTTGAGACCGATACGGCTTACTCCCTGAGAAAGGAAGGAATCAAATACAATAAATAAGCGAAAAAATATATTATACCTGAATTGTTTAACAACTGGTGGTTGTGTAGAGATTCGTTATGGGACGATGAAGTCGATATATTCGTTACAGAGCCGCTCACCGAACAACTGCAAACCTGAAAGAATGTTTCTAGAATTCAATAAAAATAATTTATAACACTACCTCTGTGGTCAAGTGGTTGCGACGTCGGACTCGACTTCTTGAAGTCCCGGGTTCGATCACCGGGTAGAACAATAAAAAAATGTGTATTTTAAATTTTCTAATAAAAATAACTTAGCCCAGGATTGGTGAGCAGTGCGTGCGTGGTTTTCCAACAATCACATTGCGGGACTAACACCTGTATTCAAGAAGCTTACTTGACCAAGTAATGAAAAACGGTTCATCATTTAGCCGAATAAGCTTCTTGAATACGGCTGTTAGTGTCTTCGGCTTGCCGTGGGTACCCTGGCTATACGTCTGCCTACCTCTTCGGGGATTTGGACCTGAAGATATTATTTTATTACACACTTCAATAGGACCGAGAACCAAATTTTTATCAATAATGCCGCAGTATTACATCGAGTACACTGTACAGCTTCTTTTTAACATCACATGGCACATAAAAAACATAAAACCCCATTTTGCTTTCACCATTACACTATTACATAACAAGCATTCCAAAAAAATAAAAATACAAACATCGTACTCCTTCTTTGAACCAAGCAACCGCACTGCTATAACTTTTGTAAAAAATCGTTTATTCTTAACAATTTTCCGCAACAAACATTTTGTTTTCGCGCGAACCATTTTTATGATACCACCGCTTTAGGATCACGTCAGGCGGAGAACTGATAACAGTCCAGACCGTGACGTATAACTATGTCAATATCTTATATCTAATGATAGCATTTTGATTGTTAACTCGAGGTTGTAACGTCTATAATGGCGTGCCATAAAAATTCTATATTTGTATTTATAAGAATTTTATTAGTAAATACTTTTTTTATAACCTCTCTTGATGACCTCTTAACAAAAAAAGTTCACGGATTTATTCTGTTTAAAAATGTGTTTACATGATATGAAAGATTTAAAATACTTTTATTATTGTCTGGTAGAGTTTCGCAGCGACTCGCCCGTATTGCTACCACCTTACATATTCCTGCAGCCATAAAGTCAGTACTAACCGTTGACGTGTTCCGGTTCGGAGGGTAAGGTAGACGGTAAACTTACTTTTGCTCGAGGCCTAACGTCCCGGTCTCAGGTTGGCAACGCACCATTACCACCTTTGGTGTCTTTAGGCGGCGTGAATTTCTCACCATCAGGAAATCTGTCTGCTTGTTTGCCAATTAGTTATGTTTAGGTATAAAAAATATCACAAGCTTCGCCCATAAGCCGTCTTATTGATGAAAATGTTGATCCGGGCTCCTTTGCAGAATAGACCATCTGCCTTTCTTGCCAGGCAGCTCGTAAAAGGCGAGCATAGGCTTATAATCACTAACACCGTGACATATGACTATGTGGTAGAGTGTCGCAACGACTAGCCCGGATTGGTACCTGAATTTGTACATGAATTTGACACTTCTTAATTCCACATAAATATCACTCAGTGATAATTTTTATTTCACTCCTATCTTTTTTTCTTTAACATAGAAAAAAAGGTTTCAAACTCACCCCGCTATCGGTATCACCACGATGGTGGGGAGGTATTTCGGAAGCGATCATGTGGATTTGGTGCGCAGATTGTTGTACCCTCGCCACCATGGCTTCCACCTCGTTCTGTGGGTCGCATGGCATGTGGTTGCTGGAACGAGAAAAGAACACAAATTATAGCGACACTCGCATTTTTAACCGACTTTGAAAAGAGGAGGTTACATTTTCGACTATCGCATTTTTCATGTAAACTGTTTTCTCCGTCATTTCTGAACCGATTTTAAAATTGTTTTTTTTTTTATTATTAGAAGCAGTGAACTTCCAAGACGGACCCGTTGAAACCAAGTATAAATCTGAATGATGCAAAATAACTTAATTTTTGTGTAAGATCAAAGTCGGTATTTTGCAATTCTTCTGCTCTTAATTGATAGGTCTTACAGTTTTGTGTTTCGTATATTTTAAAGTGCTCTAGCCCCGAAAATGCTATACATACTGAAACCAGTAGACCCGAAATTATAAATAGACATAGTGGAACCAATCTTTTCTTAGATAGCGAACAAGCAGGCTTGATGGAAAAAGACAACCGTCGCCTTTAGTTACCTACCATAAATATTACTGGTACTGTACCATAATGTTATTCTACGTTATGACACGGATCTTAGATAAAATAATTGTTAGTTTACCGGCTACCTCACCCTCCAGCAATACGATAATAGTGACTACTAACGTAATAGAGACAGGAACCAATGTGTATGATTGTCACACACAAAATCGTACAATGAACTGCCATCGTCGACATTGAACCAACCGACATTGTTTGACATTTTACATAAACATGTTAAAAAAAGGCTAAAAAACTGCTTAAAAAAGTTTTTTAGCTATGTAATACAGGCATTTTATAAAATATTTGACCGCTTCGTCGGTCGAGTGGCTAGCGTACTCGCCTAACTGCATCGACGAATCGCGAGGCTCGGGTTCGATTCCCGACGGGGGCAGGCATTTGTTATGAACATTTAGATGTCTGCATTTCCGGGTTTGAGTGTTTATTAAATGTACTCTGGTATCTATTTAAGTATTTCTATGTAATAGTATCGTTGACTAACACCCATAACACAAGCATATAATTTGCTAAATTTGGGGTTAGATTCAATTTGTGTGACTAGTCCAGGGATATTTATTTATTTAATATTATCCTGGTCATTTTTTCCCAGTTGTCTGGCAGTGAATGCTTTGAGCGATAAGACCGCCGTTTGTAAATTGTTTTGTACTATTTTTATATACAGGCAGTATTTAAGGGGAGCTCAGGAAGACATTTGAAAAAGATTTTTCTGATTGTTTTTCCTGGTTGTCTGGCAGCGAATGCTTTGGGCGATAAGACCGCCATTTCCAAATTGTTTCGTACTTTTTATATCTCGTATGCCTGTACTTAAGGGGTAATAGGGAGGCAGACATTTTACAAAATATTATCCTGCTTGTGTGGGAAATAGCACTTTCAAAAATAAGACAGCCAGTTGTAAATCGTTATTGTACACATCTTGTATGTTTGTATTCATATATAGTAAAAAAAAATACTAACTTTAAATCTATGTCGTGTCGTTCCCGCAGCGACATGGATCGCATCGGACGCGTAAGGGCGAGGACCTTCTCCGCACTGCCTGGACTCTTCTGGAGTAATGTGTTTGCGTAGATATCGTTTCCTGGAAATAATTATTAAAACAATAGTATCACTATCAGTAACCTAGATTTTTACAGCAGAAATTGAGCTGGTCAGAGAATTCGTCTAAATGCCTTTATAAAGGCTAGTGGTTGTCTAGGTAAAAGCTCAAGAGTGTCTTTAATACAAAAAGATATAGCTAACAATAATCGTCGATTTAGGAGATGAATCAAAAAATAATACATTTACACATCTCACCAGGCATTTGCCACACACAAGGCTGCCGGGGAGTTTGTTTCGCCGTTTCTTCTCCCGACTGGCTAGGTTTGGAAACGGTGGTAGTTTACGGTAGACAGAGTTAAAATTATTAACATTTTAAAACTGTTTGTAAGTTATAATTCAAATTGTAATAAGAATAAAACTATTTGTTCAATGAATATTTAAACATTGTGTATACATACAACTAAATAATCAGTTTTTTAAAAATATTTCAATATTTGCACACCACAATGTGGTAGAATATGTTGGAAAGCTTAAATAATTTTGTAACAATCTTAACACACATATTCCGCAAATAAATATATTTTCTCTCTTTTCTTTTCAAGTATATTGATAATAACGATAAAAGATCACAGATGGCGCACAAAGTATATTCTTAATATTTGAAAACAAAGCAATTGGTTTTGAGAAATGAAGATGGTGTTCTTATCAAAAAGATACTAAAATTTATTATGGTCGAATTTCGAGCAATGAGCGACCACTAGTTATTATTATTTAAAAAGAAGAGATGCAACCGACTAAAAGTTGGCACAGAACACATTTCTAGCCTTTCTGTATCCTGACTGCGATTCACGCCGAAACTACTGAATCCACTGTAGGTTTGAACATTGCAGCCTATAGGATAACTTTCTATTCCGCTTACTAGAGGGTTATTTCTCGAGAGACAAAGGTAAATATCGAAGCATAAAAATTATGATGAAATGAACCCTCAATCTTATCTTTTTATATTAATGCCCTTATTAATATAAGTTACGAGCCGTTTGATCTGGCGTGTAACGTCATTTTTTATTAGCAAAAGTGAAGTTACACGCCAGATCAACGGGCGCGTAAGTTTAAGTAAAATGGTAAGTCCGTATGTTAAAACTTCTATTTCATATCTTCTATTTAATATATTTTATAACGATAAAGAAATTGTGTGAAATTTCTTCTTTCTGAAGTAAGTAAAATAAAATAATTATAATACTCTTACCGTTAACTAATAAATGATCAGGGGCATCTTGTAACCGTCTTGCAGTAGAATCTGCTGCTTTTGCCATAGCCGTGATGGCGCTGAACTTCTTCAACAACTGTCTCCTTCTGAATGCCCTCTGTATTGTGATCGCTGCCCGTCTCGCCCTCAACCCTCCGTATCTCCTCTCCAATATCTCCACTTGTTTGTCTAACAGGTCTTGGGACATTTCATAACGGCTGAAAATTTTAAATGATGTTTTAAATATTTCACTTGTCTAAGGGTCTTTCATTTAAGCACTTCTCTCGTGACAGGGTTAATTTTCACAATTTTTTATGAAAGTCTTTTTAACATGAACTGGGGAAATTTCAACCAGTAATCTAAAACATTCTTAATCAAACAAGCTGTCAGGCTAAATCGTATACGTTGAAATTCATACTGTTTATAAGAATACAGGTTTTTTGATAGTAAGAATTACAAGTATATTGACATCAAATGTAACAATATAAAGATGGGATAATCAGCCCCTTTTCTGAATAATTCAACCTCATAACAAATAATTTATTTTTAATAAAACTTTACTTTTTTATTACAATGGTACAATCTGGGCAATCATTTCGCGTCGCGCATCGCGGGATTCTACCACCTCGTCGTGAACACGGTGTTAGTAACCTAAAGCGACGCTCGTCTCCAACGAGCTTCTTAATAACAAGGATTTAGAGAATGTACTCTTCAAGAGTTAGTATGTAATAATGGATGGCAAAAATTTCAACGAATGTATTAGAAGCGTAACAGCTCAGTTGGCTTTGACTTATAAGCGTCGTTCAAATCAAGAGGCACTGGTTTAGATCCAGTTCCACGTTTAATTCTTACCGTCTTACCACAAAAAATAGACACATGTTTACCTAAACACTGACTAAAATTGTCATCCAACCAATTATGCTACAGGTGGATGTCGTGCAGCATGTCATTGATTGAGAATCCAATTTTAGAAAGTGATTCAAACATGTGTTTAACGAGAGTTTAAGTTTTTTAAAAATAAGACAGTCATTTTCTTAAATTTTACTATAAGATTATCACAAATGAATACTTGAAATCTTAAATATTATATAATGTCATATCTCACCTGGACAATTCTTTCTAACAAGTAAGTAAGTGAGATAAGGCGAAGAAAATGCCAGATCAGTCAAATAAGTCACTAATCATGTTGCTTTATCAGGAAGCGGTGAAATGGGGTTAACGTGCGTCAGGAGTTTAAGTTATTGAATGGTGTATCTTAATTACTATGAGATTTGCAAATACGTGACAATCATTAAGAGCTAATGTAATAGTGTTAAATTTATTACGTTTTTTATGTCATTAACTCATTAAAAATATCAGCAATTTATTAGATTCAATGATTACAAAATATCTTTTTCTGTGTAAAATAAGGAACATTAACGTTTGTTCGATTCGATTGTGGTCGATATACAAAATAGATGAGATGCGTTACTTTCCTATGGAAATGATGTTAGGCTTAATGTAGTCTACCAACGACCTAACCCTCCGGATCGTAACACGACAGTTATTACAGTAGCTGGAATAGACAGTAGATATCTATCCGAGCTAGTGACTGCGTAGCACTCTACCAATAGTAGTCTTAGCAATAACCCATACTTTAATCTTTGCTTGACTCGGAAAGGGCAATTAACAGATGATTGTGGTGGTGATACCCACCAGGGCTCTTCGAGGCAGATCTCTACCAACTACTCTCCATTTTTGTTTATAGGCCAGTCAATTTGAAGTGAGCCGATCGCATCTGGTATGCGAGTAGTCTACGAGAGGGAGAAAAAGTTCTTTTTATCCCAGCGTCTCAACTATAACTAAATAATGATCTATGGCAGGGCTTCCCAAACTATGCGTCGCGACGCCCTAGGGCGTCGTGGCACTGTCCCAGGGGCGTCGCGGGTCAAATACGACCGAGTGGAGCTAGTTACGAACCCACCAGAACCTGTTACTAGGGTTGTCCTTATTGTAACTGGTAACTAGTTTTAGGCCACGGGGTGCGGGCTGGGTTAAGGGGAGTCGTAAAAGCTAATAGAGATTGTAGCATAAGTGATAAGTATTTTTGATCCATAGAAACCCCCTCTCTCCTCCCCAGGGCGTCATTTAAAAATAGCATGTCCTAAGGGCGTCACAGTAGGGATAAGTTTGGGAAGCCCTGATCTATGGAAAGAACTAAAGAACTTTAGTATAAAAGAAGCCGCGAACAACAGCTAGTTATGAAATCTTATGTCAAGTAACGTCATTGAGCCAATTCCTGTACTAGGATACAGAAAAAAATGGCAAAAAGACTAACAGTGTTCACACACTATAAATATTTACTCAGAAAGTTTATTGCCTCAAATTTTTTATCGCCAGGTGCTTGCGAGCATGCATTGAACGGGATGAAAGTAAAATCGAAAAAAGTGTAACAAGACTCTTTTTGGAACTTTTTCATAATAGTGGCATCTATCGGTGCAAACTCATATCAGTATAGTTTACTATAGTCATATAGACGTTTATTATATTTTGTATAGATGGCGCTATCCTATTGATATTATATTTGCGAAAGTTTGTAGTTTGTCTATTACTCCTTCACGCAAAGCCCGCTGAACCGATTTTCATGAAATTTGGCACACACATAGAGATTAACTTGGATTAACACATAGGATAGTTTTTATCACGAAAAAATGTTCCTGTGCAACCATTAAACACACGGGAAACGCCGCGGGCAACAGCTAATTTATTTCGTGAATTATCTAAGTGTACTGCGCGCATTTTTTTTCTTGACCCTTCTTGCTATACGTTTGAACTTCGTTCCGACCTGATATCCAAAAACAACTCACTCAGATTTTTGTTAATATATTTTTATTAATCGAAATTTCATGCTTCAAGATAATAGCTCTGTATATATACATTATAATAATGTTATTTGCGTTTGCATTACATACGGAAGGTTCATGCTGTTAAGAGTCAAATCTAATAGAAGACTTCACGAACACTTGGAGTTTGAAAATAGTTGGTGTTAAGCCTCGTACATACGACCTAAAGTATAATACTTCGACAAAATAAAATGCTATCGCAAAAACAAAGAGTTGTATCAGCGAAGCTTAAAAACAGAAATAAACATTAACCGTTATTAACTTTTTGCTTTATTTTACATTAATATTTACAAAATTCAAAAATCTGTAAAACTTGTTTTCGTAAAACAAAACTATGTCACGTATTTTGACCGTTTCTGTTAAGATATTGTAATGAGCAAACATATTTAATGAAGTTAATTAAATTTTATTTTGTCCTAATATTATCTGTACAAGTTTTAGGCCGTGTGTAGAGGTCGTAAATCTAAATACAAGCATTTTGCGATGTAGGTGAGGTCGTCGAGTTATTCAAGGAATGTTAAGGTATTATGTCACATAACAAGGCATTCCTAAGGTTCTCGGGACGTACCCTCGTGTCAACTTGCCCCTTTTTTGAGTCAAAGTAGGGTCTTTTTGTGGCATCCCTGTTGAACCCATGAGTCCAACGTCTGTACCACGCCTAAGAAACACAAAATGTCTTATTAAATAAAAAAAAATGGTAAAAAATATTGACATAATATTGTCCGACGAAATTATAGCAAAATTTGTGTCGTTCAATATTTTATTTCTAATTTTATGCAACTAGTTTTGAAATACAACTTGTGGGTTTTTATATTTTTACAAAACTTTTTGACATATATACATATAGTATTTGCTATAAAAATAAAAAAAACATTGTGTTAAGATCATTAAACATTCTCTGCCATTTTCTGTTAAAACAATATCCAAATACTATTAAAATCAATTGCGTATATTAAAAACAATAATGCTAAACCCAGCCTACGTTTTTAATTAAGTGAATCATAAATTACCTTAGAAACGAGTATTTTTCTGTCTAGCTCTAAAATATATAATAAGAAACGATAACATTTTACACAACATTTTTAATACGAAATGTGAGTTATTAGATAGCGTATAAATTATTTTTATATCTTGCTTTTTTCACAAAATTTTAATTTAAGCAACAGTTTATCTTTTATAGTCGTAATAAATACGAAAAAGTATTATTGTATGTTTTATTAAATACATCAGAACTAATGTCAATGAATAAAATATTTGCCAGTTACTTAGTTATGTAGGACAATGTACTCTTGAGTATATTCATTTTTGCAATCAGTAGTACAATTTTTTTAAACGTCCATATCAAAGTAACCCAAATTGTATAACATTCTATCTTAATTACAACCAACACCAACAAATCTATTTTTTTTACAACTCGCACTTTATAAAAATGGCATAATGAAGTTAGCACAAGTTTTTAAGATTAGACCTCATTTTAGGAAATAAAGGAAGCATAAACATTAAGAAAGAAAGAGTTTGCCTTTCCACTGTTGCTCTCTCATTTCGCGCGTGATGGTGAGATTATTGCCACACGTTTCTTGGTCCAGGATATCTCTCATCTTCTGCTAGATGCCTCTTTTTGATTCATTTTTTTGCTTTTAAAATTATGATACAATTCTTTCTGATAAGACTTGAAAATATTAAATGCCACTTGTGCTAAGTCCACAACGCTATAAATATATAAAGCGATGTTTTACCCATCACTACTTTTTTTGGTTAAACCGTCTTCCAACACGTACATTTTCTTCTGTAACTTATTTTAATTACATTACCTGTTTGTATGAACGGCTAGTCCGAAGCCCTCTGGTGGTGCGGCAATGTAAAGGGGAGGAGCTGGTTCTGCTGTGCCAGCACAAAGCCCAGCGCCCGTCGATGCGTTGGACGCCGACGAGCATGACGAGTTTGAATGATTTAATGCTGTAAAAAAATTCATCGTCCGTAAGAAACGACGGAAATTTACATCTATAAATAATAATAGTGAAAATGTAGTTAACCTAAATATGTGCGAAAATTTGTATGTTTGTATGTGTGTTCTGTTTACAAGTCAACACGGTCGAGTTTTTTATTGAATACGAGACGATACGAGAGAAGAAGACCTAAATCTTAGAGGAAACCATTTATTTCGAAACTGAAGTGAGAGGCTGTAAGCAACAATTAATCTTTACTCTAGTTAATACCTTAATAAGTTTTATATTTTTCTGTGCGTTTGTTTGTCACCTACATCTTCAAAATGGGGGGACCAATTTGGTTGAAATGTTGCATGTATATTTCGATATATTTCTGAATGGTTTTGAAATACCCGGCTCGGTAGATGGTGTTGCTGACCCATATCAGGCAATTCAGGCTGTATGAACGGTACGAAGTTCACCGCTTCAGATAGTTAAGTTTATATATGAAATATAAATTTCAGATATAATATCAAAGTTACTTGTAAATTTCATGTTCATACCTTGTTGAAGCAGCGTAACTTCCGGCTTAGCTAATTTATATGATATAATGATAACGTACGTTTCCAAGTTTCATAAGTTCTATCTCACGAGTGCTTGTACTTACTTTGGTTTTGAAACAAACTTAATACGTCTCTGTGGTCCAGCGGTTCAGTTGTTGGACTTGACTGCATGAGGTCCCGGGTTCGAATCCCGGGTCGGCCAACAAAAAGAAAATTTGATTTTTCCAATTTTCTAATAAAAAAATGTTGGTCGGGATTGGAAATGTGTCCGGTCGGCGATAGGCTTGCCACCTATCACAATGTGAGACTTAGTGTCTTCGGCTAGTGGTGGGTGCCCTGGTTGTGCCTCTGCCTACCTCTTCGGGGATATGGGCGTAAAGATACTTTTTTTACTATCTAATTCGGATAAGATTCTGCCAAAATGCTATTAAATATTGCTATTAAATAATGGTAGTACGTGCAGCTTGATCGGTTGTCATTTCCTTGACCGTTGCTCGACAGGTCAAAGATATATCCCAAAAATATTTAGATATAACTCAACATTCATCATCAAAATTATTTTCAGCAGCTTCGGTTCTATGGTTTGACTTATTTATCTCACTTGTGGTAATCGAACCTAAGTAAATCTCGCCTCTGTGGTCTGGTGGATATCGGCGTTGCTTGCATGAGCTCCTTTATAATTTGTTCTTTCAACTTCCTAATAAAAAAAACAACGTCGCCCGGCATTGGATATGTGTCCGGTTGACGATTGCTTTGCCACATATTATATTGTGAGACTAAGTACCTTTAGTCGTGGGTATTCTGGTTGTATCTCTGCATTTTCCACATGGGGCGTGTGAATATACCTACTTATTTTTAACAAAGGTTTATTGGTTTTACTCATGACACCAATCAAACATGTTTTAAGGTCTTACTTAAAATATTACAGAGTAACTAGCTGCCCGTTCCGGCTTCGCTCGGATGGTAATTTTTTTACCATAAATTGAGATATAAGCTATCCTATCTCTCAAGTTGGATCGAACTGCACATGGTGTCCGAATTTTATTATAATCGGTTAAGTGGTTTATGAGTCCATTGAGGACAAACATTGTGACACGAGATTTATATATATTAAGATTAACATCGCAATATTAGTCTACACGATTGTGAAAATCATTACCGCTGGAGATGTTTCCAAAATATTAAACCGAAATTCTTTTAAAAAAAGCAATAATGTATTCATAAAAGAACGGCAACACAACTGTGACATCCAGTGTTTAGTAGGGGTACTATTTCTTAGAGACAAACACTTTTCACCAAGTGAACCGCTTGCTCATTGCCACCTATTCCATAAAAAATATCTGGTAAAGATCAGTGGCCTCTCAATGTTTATACCTGCATCCACTGCCGTCTATGAAACTTCGATCGCGTTTTGGGTGACTGTCATAGAGACCACTCTGTACCCTGTGCTTAGGGCTTACCGTGATAACAGGAATATTATTTTAATTACAAAATACGTGAACACAAAGACAACCTTATTGCATGCAAAGAGCGTGGGGGTTCGAGGTAAAAGGCAGCACTTAAAAAATAACACTCCTTTAACGGCCAATGTTAATAATATATTATGTCTAAAGATGGATTTCAAGCAAACTAGATAGCTGCGTATCCGCCGGCCTATCCTATACCTAATTGCCATATTTATCCTGTCCACAGATATGTTACTGGCAAGCGATAACATAAAAATGGATCAAAATATCAATTTTGAACAGCAAGTTTTGGATTAGGATTGATTATTAATATTGGCCGTAAGACGTCAAGACGTCACAACGAGATACAAGCCAAGTCCCAATTAAAAACACAACAGTCATATATCTGTTGCCTATAATACATCCACGGTTGTGATTTCTGATAGCACTCACCAGGTAAGGGACGGTGAACAGCCGTCACGTATCTGTTGCCGTCCATGTAGCCACGGTCAGGCTCCGAGTGGACGGCATGGTGTCCGCTGTGTATGCTGTG
>NJDD01000449.1:76291-90558 GCA_002245505.1 Calephelis nemesis
GCAGCGCGACACCGCCGCCGCCTTCCTCTTCATCCACTTTTTGTGAGAAACTGTTGACAAAAGAAAAAAATCTATAAGTATTACTTAAATAACATTTACAAAGACATTCGGTACGCGATCTTTTATATAGACATCTATATATTAATACGTGATGCCAAAACTTTGGACCCCTTTTTACGAAAATTGCGCGGACGCAGAGGCATAAAATTTGGCACACTTATAGTTTATGTGTAGGAGAAGTGAACACTAATATTTTTCAAAAATAATGCTTATAAAGTACATTAAATCAATAAATAAAACATTACCCACACTACCATGCATTTGACACACACAAACAAATATATTGATGATAACGATAAAAGATCGCGCACTAAAAAGTTTGAAAACAAATTAGTTGGTCTTAAAGAAATAAAGATGGCGTTCTTATCAACAAGACATTAAAAGTTATTATGGTCGAATTTCGACCATCGGGCGCCCACTAGTTAAAGTAAATGCAAGAGTTTAAAATCTTAATTTTACAACTGTTCATAAAGTAATTTGTACCATAACTATACAGGGTTACATCTAAAGCACCAGACAAATTTTGATAATATCTTACGCCCGGCTCCTGCAACCAACGAACCGTAGGCCGTACGTATTCGTAGTATGCCTAAAAGTAACGAAGCGTTACTCGTGGTTCCACAAAATTTTCAGAATAACCTACAGACGATAAGCGACCTATGTAACTACACATTTTGGTATTCGTACAAAAAGCATCGTCTGTAAAGGAAATAACTCTTTTCCTAAACATACGAATTAGGCATTAGACGCTTATTAATCGGTAGGTTTTTAGAATCTATACTTGTTATCGTCGGCACTTGGTGGAATTCCATTGTGTACACACTTTTTCGTAGTAAAACAAGTGGATGAGTACAAGTGTACTCATCCACTATACACTTTATTCAACACTTTACGCTACTGTTCAGTCAACCGGTTTCACTTTTTACAGCATCGTCAGGGCTTTGAAAATAAAGATGAAACGAGAGCTTTAGTTGAACGTTCAGTACATATTTGGTTGGATGTTACTGACGGTACCAAAATACTACGCGTTTTACTACGAAAAAGTGTGGTAGGTTTTTAGTTTTACCACAGTCTTTTTCCATGATTTTTTTCCGTTTAAAAGATAGTTAACAGATGTAATGATATCTGCTTCATGTAAACATCAATCACCTACTTATATCAGCCAGTCAATCCAATGATTGCAGTAAAACTGACAGCAAAACCGACCGTATAATGCATAGAAATAGGAATATATAAAGAAGTGCAACAATGTTCTATAGCAAATTTAGTTATGTAAATACCGTTGGAATCGACATATAACTTAACAACATCTCTTTGTCTCTTTTAACAAATGTTGATATTATGTATGCCGAAAGAGATAACGACATTTTTGTCTATGCTCATTTTGGCGTCGATTTAAAGTGACGTCATGACAGTTCTCATGTTTGCCAAGAATCCATATTTAGTGTCCAATTTTTATAGTGATGTACTGTTACAATTGTCGATATTTTATTTTACGTTCCCAAAAAAGAATATTTGGACAAGATACGAATGTATATCATTGCCACTGAAATTATCAATCATAGTCTAGCCTAATAAGAATTCTTTCAAGTGCTCACTTAAAAGTAATGAAAGTGGTTTGAATGTAATTTGATGTTTTTTTTTTGTAATGATAACAATCTTGTAATAAATATAAAGACTTAACTTATATAAAGAATAAACATATTTGCATGCCACAATGTAATAAAACACGTACTCGCGAAAAGTAAACAAATATTCTTTCTTTCGTTTAATTACATTTCCCTTTTTAGGTATAAGCCAATTGAGTAGCATAAAGTAAGTAAGATGATAGTTGCGATTTTTTTCGGTAGGTAAATAGTAATTCTTATCTATTTGCCTAAACTTAACTATCAATCGTCACTAATAGATCATGTATCGATATCGGTACTTTACTTTTTCTGGACAGCCTTATACTGTCAAAATGGCAGCCATATTTAGTAGCCGACGGCAGGCTTTTCTGGTAACTATTTCATGTCCATATACTTAGAGGTCAATGGTATAATGGCTCCCATAATTGACTCAAGTACAAATAAACTAGACGTTGTGACAATTTAACACATAATTATACGCCGCGTTTGTTAATTTCGTTCGGCAACCTTGACGTACAATGTAATTATTATTCAATTATTTTATGTTAGAGCTTAATTAGCCTACGGTTGTTTATAATTAACAATAATGTATTTGATACAAAATGTCGGCTAACAATTACAAACTATTAATTATAATAATCATTAGAGAAATTAGTTCACTAATAAATGAACCAATTTGATCTTAGAAGTTAAGTTTCGCTTTCAATCTTGGAAAAATTAAAGTTAACATTAAAAACAAAAAACCTGAATGAAATTCCATCCGCATATACCTATCATTCCTATAATTGTGATGGGTAAAAACAGTTACAGTAAATAAACAAACATACATATCTTCACGCCAAATCATTTTAGGTTTAGGCAGAGAGTATTGAGTACCAAATCTTACTATCCTTGCTTAAGTAATAAACTTTCTTTTTTGTTTTTTTTATCGGCACTACGTGAATTAGTGTTTCGGCTTTTACCCCACAAAGTGTCTACAAAGAGTCTTCCCAGCGCTACAGTACACACTACACCAGTCGGTGTTTCGGATTTGTAGCGTTTGCGGCAAATTTGTACCGTCTGCGGAAAATTTACGTAAGAGGCTCAAGATTCCATCGGGATTAAAATATTGATAATTACTAAATTTGATTAAAATCCGTTTAGGTTAATCGGTTTCTTACCATCAGGAAATCCGTCTGCTTGTTTGCCTTCCATTATTATAAAAAAAGCAACTTTGAAGTTCGTCCAAAACATATGTATGTGGCCTTAGAGTCTAACTTTTTCATTGGTCTAAGGCTTAGACCAATGAAAAAGTATTTCTTGTTCTAAAGATGTGGCAAATATTCCTATGGGTATTTATACACTCACATTTTGTACATTTCTACTACTCCTGTTATTTGTATATTTTTGCTTTTCGTGTGCATTAAAGAATTAAATAAATAAATATAATGTACTGGAAATTATATCTAATGACAATAAGTAAACCTGGAAAAGTAGACAGACAAGTTGCGAAGAGCGGACGTCATTACCGTGGAAAAGAAAGGAGAAATTAAAACTTGAGTGGAAATAATATTTGAAAGCTAGCTGACCTAACCTACATACGAAGGAATAAGCACGCTGTGCCTAGTATTATGTATTTTCATTAAAATAATACTTATGATACAGAAAATCAGTAAAAGAGACCTGTCCCGATTTCCCGACACAAGCGCAATTAGAATATACCGTATACTCGCTACCAATAAGTTCTTTTTTGCAGTGTCACGTAAACTTTCTCAAGAGACTTAACGGTCCAGGTTTACGTTCGCAACGCACCATAACTCCTTTTGGTGCTTCTAGGTGACGTAAATTCAAACCATCACCAAAAGTCAAACTCCTCCAATTTCATTAAAAACATTAATATTTAGCGAAGAGGTTTAACCATGCAAATAATGCTTTTTCGTCTCCTCTTCGTCTTCCTTGCGGTCTAACTCAAATATTTACAAAATGTTATTAGTACATTTTGTACATGAATACAAGAATTTAAATTATATTTACTAATAGCTGTTTCCTGTGACGTTGTCCGCGTGGTTAATGATCCCAAAGAACCATTTTTTTGGGATAAAAACTGTCCTATGAGTTAATTAAAGTTACTGTCTATGTGTGTACTAAATTTATTGAAAATCGGTTCAGCAGTTTTCGCGTGAAGGATTAACAAACAAACAAACTTTCGCATTTACAATATTAATAGGATTATATTTTATCAATCAAAAACTTTAAAGCTATTTAAAAAAAAATCTATACAATAATAAAAAAACTTAAGCAATAAAGACATCATATTTGGAAGCCAGAATCAGCATTCTGCATATACTATAAAAACTAATTTTTAGTACGAACTAAATTTCTTCCATTCAAAAACATTAGCTCCCACCTATGAATTAAACCTTACATTTGGACCGTTTTTTTTAAACACTAAAACCTAATCAAAATTGGTACAGCAGAATTTTTCACGGTACGCATAAATTTATAATAAAAGTCATTGTTGAGATCAGCAGTCTCCCATAAAATTAACAAGTCCATTTTTTCTGAAATTGTGTCATTTTACAGAAACAGTACAGATTTCATGTAAAAACAATGCGTCTTACAAACATACACATTTTAACGCCGAGTCCCACGCATAGGATGCAGAGTAAAAATATTCCTGGACAAGTCACACAAATTGAATCTAACCCCAAAGTGAACAAATTACTTATTACTTTATTATTATTATTATTAATACTTGTGTTATGGGTCAACGATTCTAATACATGGAAATACTTAAATAGATACCAGAATAAATTTAATAAACACCCAGACCCGGACATGCAGACATCTAAATGTTCATCACACAAATGCCTGCCCCCATCGGGAATCGAACCCGAGCCTCGTAGTTGCTCGATGTAGTTAGGCGTGTACGCTAGCCACTCGACCAACGAGGCAGTCAAATCGAATCGAGTATCAAATGCCAAATGCTTAATGTGCCTAGTTTCCTTTACTTTCTTTACTCTTTTCATACAAATGCGGTTTCGAAGATTCTAGAATAATATAATATCACAAACTCGTAATTAAAGACGTCCTAGAAAGTTGCAATTGCGCCTTCCAACGAAATCTTCCTATTATCAAATTTTGATTATATATTCTAAGGTCCAGGTGGATGAAAACCAATATTTACAACTGTCTAGATTCTAGAACCTCTATCTAGACTAATATTACAAAGAGGAAAGGTTTGATTTTTTGTTTGTTTGCAATGAATAGGCTCCGAAAATACTGGACAGAATTCAAAAATTATTTCACCTTTAGAATTCTACATTATCCCTGACATAGGCTTTGTTTCATCAAAATCGATGCAGTAGAAGCCAAGTTGCGCAGGCGAAGTTGCGTGAAACTGCTAGTTAATAAAACAATCCATAAAACATACCTATATACGCGACGACAAAATAACATTTTATTCACTTTCACTTCACATAAAAAGTGTTTTAACACAAAATGAATATTGTTATTTACACTTTTACTACTTCCCTATTATTGTTGTTTACTGTAATTACTTCATAGTTTTCAAACATTACAATAAAACAAAGTTTGTTTTTATTATTAATCAAAACATATTTTCACTTATTAATTATATTACATAAGGTTTACAAAAGCCGAAAGATCTAAATACCTACATTGATTTTTGCGCATATTAAAACTTATAAAATTTCACATAAACAATGGAATGTCAACAAAATACTGACGTTCTTTAGAAAACCTTTCAAAAATGTGTATTATCATAAGATATAAGTTTATCTTATGTTATCATTAATGATAACAGATAAACATTGGTATCGAAAACGTAATCAATCGACGTTTTTTTTTTTATGTTATAGGAAGGCAAACAAGCAGACGGATTTCCTGATGGTAAAAAATTCACGCCGCCTAGAGACACCAAAGATGGTAATGGTGCGTTGCCAACCTGAGGTCAGGATGTTAGACCTCGAGCAAAAGTTAGTTTACCGGCTACCTTACCCTCCGAACCGGAACACGTCATGACGTTATGGCGGCAGGAATAGGTAAGGCGGTGGTACCAATCCGGGTGAGTCGCTGCGAAACTCTACCACCTAGTCAGATGTCACGGTGTTAGTGACGGCAAGCCTATGCTCGCCTTTTACGAGCTGCCTGGCACAGGAAGGCAGATGGTCTATTCTACAAAGGAGCCCGGACCAACACGTGGGAAAAACTAGTCTGGGGGGTAGTCTAGAAATATCACTAAAGTATCGATATTGATAGCGATATCTATATTACTATTAAATAGATGAATTGTTTGTTTGTTTGTGTGCTTTGATAAACTTTGAACCGCGATAACACCAAAGGAGCTATAAATCGATTATGAAAATTAATATCATCGGTGACAATCCTATTATAATATTATAAATGCGAAAGTTTGTATGTATGGATGTATGGATGTTCGTTACTCTTTCACGCAAAAACTACAAAGCCGATTACGATGAAATTTGGTATGTAGGTAGCTGAAGACCCAGAATAACATATAGGCTACTTTTTATCCCGGAGTTCCCGCGGGATTGGGACTTACGCGGGTGAAACCGCGGGGCGCAGCTAGTCTTACTATAAAACGGTTACTTAAAAGCTTATTCGTTGAAATGTTGTAATAAAAAAAATGCTAGGATTATTTCTAGCATCCGGTTTGTGAAGTACTTACTAAGACGGATCCAATAAGATCAAACATGATTGGATGTTGTTAGGAAATCTTAGGAGTTCATAAGAAAAGAGTTCAAAAAAAAGCATCATTAGCAAAAAAAGATTGCAAAATTTCAGCCGAACATTCACAAAAAAGTTCGTCATATTAAAATTAGGGTGACGTCACTTAACTTTTAACTGACATCTACGGAAGGAGGAGGTTACATGTTCGACTTCAATATTTTTTGCGTATAAATTACTACGTATCGTTTTCTCCGTCATTTCGGAACAGATTGTAAAAAAATCTTTTCTATTTGAAAGAGTTTACTGACGAAGTGGTGGTAGTAATTTGGAAAAAGCAAAAAATACGCTTAATGTAACAATAGTATTACGCCTTCTACCTTCTACGTACTTCTACTACCTTCTTGCAATCAACATCACGAGCTCTTTTCATAACATAATTGATGTATTAAAAAAAACAATGAACAATGGGATAACAAAGCCGCCATTTTTATTTTTCTATGTTACATGTCTTCTGCTGCTCGGACTGTTGAAACCAATCTCACAATGTAAAACGACATTACGAATAACCTTTACCACCTCGTTGGTCGAGTGGCTAGCGTACACGTCTAATTACATCGACCGACCGCGAGGCTCGGGTTCGATTCTCGACGGCATTTAGATGTCTGCATTTCCGGATCTGGGTGTTTATTAGATTTATTCTGGTATATATTTAAGTATTTCCATGTATTAGAATCGTTGACCCATTACACAAGCATATAATTTCGTTACTTTGGGGTTAGATTCAATTCGTGTAACTTGTCCAGATTCATTTATTTACGAGTTTGTGTATTTTTTAAAATAATAAGACAGCGAAAAAGCACTTGGCTCTCCTAATAGTAAGATAGGTACAATCGTGATCTATAGACACCATAGGTGTTATAGGTCCTATCCTGTGGCCAAGGTGTCAGGCTGCCCCAACTTCGGGATCGGAACATGACATTGATATTGTGGTGGCAACAATAGGTGAGGCGGTAGAGGTCAAGTTGTTTCTTACAAGCTGCAAGATAGAGAGGCTGATGTTCTATTTCACACCAGGAACCAAAATCAACAAAGGAGAGCATAGAAGTAGTCTAGAACTAGGAAAAAATAAAGGTTAAATTCGATCCCCATATCTCAACCGGTTTCCGAGATGCAACGAAATAAATAACACAAGTACAGCTAGTATTCACTCTCATATTTAGCTGTTTTAGTAACTTGTGCTGTATATTTTTAAGTGATGAAAATAAAACAAAAATTATGCAAACCGGTCCAATGTTTCCTAAGATATGAGGTCTGACGTACATAAATAGATACAAACAAAACACCCTTGCCCACATCCGGGTAGATCAGAAAACAGTTACAAGAGGCCAGTATGAAAAATATCGAATACATTAATATTCGCCAGAGCGTAAAAACTACCGTAACGAATACAGTTGCATAATAAAGTCATTGCCTAGTGAAACCACGGGACACATACTCAGTAACATCTTCATGTAACGTGGAATTCACTCTGTGATGGTGTCCTTGGAAAAAATACCTATTCCTCCTTTTAATAAAAAAAAGTAAGTATCTTCATGCTGGTATGTCTGAAAAAGTAAGCAGAGACGCGTCCAGGACATCCACGACTAGCCGAAGACACTTTATCTTACAATGTAATAGGTGGCAAGTCTATCGCCAACCGGGCGGCACATAGCCAATCCCGGCAACGTTATTACCATTCGAAAATTGTAAATACTCATTTTCTATTTTTTTTGTTGCCCTACCCGAAGACGAACTCGGGACCTCAGGAAAGTCAAGTATAATTCCGGACCGATAGGCAAAAAAAAAGGAAAAGACTTTCTTTTAAAACAAAGCATATAATAATGCAGTAACGTAAAAAAACACCAGCGAGCGATCGGGTCGTCACTTCCCGACAAACATCATACATTAAAGTATGCCATCATCGTCACAGAACTTCACCATTTAAATACACTTAAGAATCTTAACAAAAATTTATTCACAATTATAATAGACAGAAGCTTTATAATATGACTATTAAAAGTGTTACTTCCACTCTGCCGACGGTAGGCAAATTCCAACCGTACTTCTATTATATTAAGGTATATACAGACTTGGTTTTGTTCGTTCATTCATCGTTACGATGGATGAGCATCAATAATGCTTGGTTCCTTGGCAGTGACCACGCGCGGTCAACCGCGAAACGGTAAGTGGCCACCGTTTCTTATCAACTATACGTTCAATGCTTCACTGATAAAATAGTACGGTATACAAAGGCTAGCGTCAGGTTTTTTCACTTCCTGGAGAGGAAGTGGCTTTGGATATTTTTATAGGAGAGGTACAAGGGGTTTGAAGTACTACATTCGTCACTGACGAAACTGTTAATGGAAAAGGAATGTGACGATCCCATCGCCCGCTAGTAACTTTGATTACTAGACTAGGCAGACTAGATCATAGAATGTTACAACGACTTAGCTACATTGGTATCACCCCCTTACAGGTGGCCGAACTCGCTTAGTCTGAAGATTCAGCATCCCAGCCACTCTTTTTACACCAAAAATTTCATTGCATTGCATTCAGGATTCGATAATACTTTGAAATTAATATTATGTTCATGTTAAAGAAAATACTTAAGAAAAAAGTATAGTAAAAAAAAAAACAATTTGATCTGGCAAACATTCTGCCTTTTCACCTAATGGTGTGAAGTATGTAATATGACTTATTTCCACACCTCCTAAACATACATAAAATCGTAATATTCAGCCGTCAGTCGTTTCAAAGGATTCCATTAACTCCGTATACGGATTTTGGTGTACATAGTTCACTAACAAGAATCAAAGATCAAAGAAGTTATGGATGTCAAATCAAGTGCCAACCGATTTATTTGACAGTAGAATAAGTAAGCTTTAAGCATTAAATTAAGGCGTATTCTAACCGTCTTATTAATAAACACGGGCTAACGTAGAAGTAAAATTAAGTTGATATTACAGTCTTTATCACATTGTAATAAAGACTATACTATTATTACATTGTAATACCAGATTGAGCCGTGGTGTATTTTACTCCGTGGCTTATATTCTGCACATTTTGAATATAAATTGCAAGATATATTTTATATACGGATAATATCAACAATATCATCGTACCATCAAGATCTGCAGTCACGAAGCCGTTTAGAAAGTAGCGAAAACGCCATGGACTGTAATTTGTATACTTCTTGATTTCTGATTTATTTTCCACTGACGCTGATGTTTAGAAATCGTTAATGTTACTTTTACTGGCTTTGTAAAATCAAAAGTGGGTTCTTTTTTGAAGTGAAAACTTCTTTAGCGGCGTTGCGCACTTTTTTGGAATGGGTAAAAACTTCTAAACTCGCTTCAGGACTCGTGACCTCATCGAAAATTCGTAAGACGGCGCAGGGCGCTTGCGCGAATGTTCGTGGAGTCATGTTTGTGTACTATAGCGCAATAAATGAATATTGTATTCTACCACATAAATTATAGTATTTTCATACTGATAATTAAAGCAATTAGTGCAAAATTATTCCCTAACCATTCCAAAATATCAAAAATGCACAACGTTAATATTCAAGTTTTCACTTCTGCCGGCACTCCCGAAGTGCAACCCGTTGTTTTTTTTTAAATCCATACCTATTTGTCAGCAAAAAGACTTAATCAATTTTAACTTTAGCATTTTTGTCCGGCACTCCCGAAGTGCAAACCGTCGTTTTTTATTTGAAAAATACATACCTATTCGTCAGCAAAAAAGACTTAATAAATTTTAACTTTAGCATTTTTCCCATGCTAAAATAGAAGTAGCGTAAGCTCAAACGGTAAAGCTTTGCCAGCGAGAGACAAAGGATGCCATTACAATTTTCTGTCAGAAGTAAAATTAATCTTTTTGATAAATTTGTGACCAAGTTTTTTTTTAAAGTATTGTTGTTATATGATTGAATCCAAATAGATAAGGTATCTATACTTATATCAGGTGTAATAGTCTGTGTTATTATCTATGCTATTTATAGCTATTTATCTATTACAGTTTTATTTAAAGCTGTTTATCTGCGACATATGTCAATATTCTATATATATCGTATTTTTCGTTTTATAAAAAAATACCGTTTTATAACACTCGCTGACCGCATTCGTAACAGTGAGATCCGAGAAAGAGTGGGATTGAAAGAAAGTGTTGGTGTTAAAATGCGAAAGGGCATGCTCCGCTGATTCGGACATGTGGAAAGAATGACAGATGAAAGATTGCAACAATGCACAATGCGAATGTGGATGGATGTAGGTACCCGGGGAGACCAAGGCTGACATTTCACGATCAGATCAATCGGATATTATCCGAGGGTGGTCTCAAGAGTCTCCGAAACCGGCGTGTTTGTATGAAAAGGGTAATGAATGTGAAGGAAGCAAGACAGGTTTGTCAGGATCGTGAGGTCTGGCACTCGATACTCTCTGCCTACCCCGTAAGGGACTTGGCGTGAAGATAGGTATGTATGTATGTATAAAAAATACCGTCCATGGTTTCCTTACAATATGTTAACAGCGTATCAATCATATAAAATATACAGATCAGTATTAATAGTACAATCTCCACATTTAGGAACACCACGAACTACATTCGGAATTCGAAACTCTACATTTGTTACGGAATTCCGTTTCGAAAAATCAAAACGCAATTTCGTCTATAGTGATTTCATACAAATTCCGTACAAAAAAAATACTTATGAATGTTCTAGTATACATAGATTTGTACAAATTTTTCTTCGAAGAATTTTCTTCGAAATAGAATTCCGTAACGAAGTTACGAATAAATAGCCATATCCGTTTCAAAGCATTACGTGAAATCCCAGTATACAAAACAGACATTAAAACACAGCAAAACCAAAGCGAGAAGTTCTAAGTCCATGATCTATTATATTTAAGAAGTTTAGCTCATAAAACTTGGCAGTACGGTTATTATTTGTTTACTTGCTCAAGTATTTTTAGCTTAAAAAGACATTTATCTAGCTCTGCTTTATGGTTACTGATATCGTGCTTAAAGACTAGGACTAAGAACTCACGGCACGGTTTTTACCCGCGCCCGCGGCAGTTGCGTGCCCGCAGGCCCTGTAGACTACGGGCCCATGCCAAAAATAGATGGGTCATATGAACCACCAGGTGACGTATATAGGACGATATAAGAGCATTAAATAATAAGATTCAACACTATGCCGTCACCTGTAAGCTGTCCAACTGAGTGCAGGTGAGAATTCAAAAGTGCAGGTAGAATAAGTCCGTTGTGGTCCCTTATTTTTGTATGGCATATTTATCATTAGAGTAGAAGCTGTACTGAAACAGTATGAAACTGATGCCGTACAGAATCAAGTGGCCAAATTTAAATTTAATTTTAAAAAAAAATACCCGATTTCTGGCACACCATTTTGTACGGCACTACACGCTTTCTTATTATTTGTTATGGTTCTATACTGTAGAATGTAGATTTAAATATAAAACGTAAGAGCACATTTTCACGACGCGTTTTACACTCGCAGCGGCCGCGGTTGTTTGCGGTTCCCGCGGCAGCGGTCACCCGCCAGCCGAATCATAATAGTTTGCGAGAGATGATTTCAATCGCGACGGCTATGTGACCGCACTAATTAGCGGTCTCGTGAGTTTTGAAATAAAACCACAGTTCCTGGACCGCCGCGGACGCAGGTAAAACCGCTCCGTGAGTTGTTAGTCTACAGTTACTAATTGTTACTGACTTCGTTTATTTTCAATACATCCATGTAAATGTAACCATAAACAATTATTTGCTTAACTGTCCGTACCCGATGATTTTTGATGAACATCAGTGAATTAATAAGGAAACCGGACTTCTGTTAGATACCAATAACATCTTAAGTATAAGAGATAAAACTTTTTATTACACTGATTTTTTTTTATCTAGTCCAATCACAAAATCTTATGATGGTTCAAAAAACGTCAAATCGGCTCGAGAAAGGTAGTTAAGTAGTGCGATTTTTTTTCGCTTTGCTCTTCTTGGCGGGGCACTTCCGTGGCCGCAGATCGCAGATCCCTAATCTATGTTTGATAATACGAAATGGTGCATGGACGAGTCCAACTTGCGCTTCTCACTTTTCATTCCAATATTATACTATGCAGATCTTCTACGAAATATGTAGATCACGTAAGAAATACCTTTTTAAGTTCTACAGGACTTTTAACTTAGCTCTTTCTGAGGCTAACTTAGTCGTCTGCTTGTTGAATAATCTTATAATTTATACACCAGGATTAATCCAGTAGCTGAATAATATTGGAGTAAGTAAAATACTTAACTGATGCAGCAACATGCGTAGATAGGGTTCCACTGCCTTACCTAATTCTGCCCTCATAATTGCTCTGTCATATTTTGGTCCGGAGCGGGTAGACTTGCACAATAGGCCTGACATCCCGGCCGCAGTACAGCGATGCACTTGTAACATCTACGGTGTATTCGGATCATTGTTGTCTCTTACCATCAGAAAACCCTTGTGCTTCTTTGCTGACCTATTACATAAAAAATAGATGGTAGAGCTACAGCATCTAGCATACATCGGAAATCTTGTCACCATAATCTAGTGCTTCCCACTGCCGAGATGGAGTCTTGAGGGTGGGGAAAAAGCGAAAAAGTGCTGACCTATTACATAAAAAATAGATGGTAGAGCTACAGCATCTAGCATACATCGGAATTCTTGTCACCATAATCCAGTACTTCCCACTGCCGAGATCGTGTCTTGAGGGTGTGGTAACAGAACACCAGGTGAAAGATTTAAGATACCAACTGTAAAATTCCTCCGCTTGTTTTCCGTCATCTACATATATAAAAGAAAGTCCTGTTAGTTACAGTATTCATAACTCGAGAACCTCTAAACCGATTTGGCTGAAAATTGACGGAGAGGTAGCTTAGAACCAGGAGAAGGATATAAGATTTCCTGTTCAACAGCGGGGAAACTAGGAAAAACAGCATTAATATTTTCCCATACAAACTTAACGGAAACTGAAGCGTAGTTCATCGCAAACTCCACAACTAGTCTATATATATAAAAATGAAACCCGTTTTTCTTGGTCACGGCATCACGCATGAATGGCTGGACCGATTTCACTAATTCTTTTTTTGTTGTATTTGTCATTATTAGGAGAAGGTTCTTACGGAAAAAAATATTAAGAAAATCTCTCAGAAATATTGAAAAATATACATTTAATTTTGCAGTTCAAATTGAATAGGTACTCATACGTAAGATAGGTCAGCTATACAAAATAAAGTAGTTTCTACTATTCTTCTATCATTCTGTCATTACTACGCTAAGGCGGTACGAAGTTCGCCGGGTCAGCTAGTATACTATAAAAAAGCTGCTGTAAGAATCTTACCTTATCTGACGCTTATTTCTAATCCAAGTCAGACATCACGACAAAAGTGACGAAAACCTATAAATGTGAAATCTTATTATCGATAAAGTGAGTTCACTTAATGAGATTTGAATTCTACTCCAGATTTTTCAGAAACTTATGCAAGTCTCAATCCTCATAAGTTCCAAACCAATAAGAAGAACACAATTTAAATTTAAATCTCATCACCACTACATAGTATTACTATTAAACAAAGTCGATTCCTCTGTCCCTATGTCCCTTTGTATACTTAAATTTTTAAAACTAAACAGATTTTGTTGCGGTTTATTTAATGGATAAAGTGATTATATATATTTTATAACCGTGCGAAGCCGGGGCGGGCCGCTAGTTATCGGTAACGTAAGCTCACTTTAACGATAATGAGGTTTGAATTCTACTCCAGAGTTGTCAGAAACTTATGCAAGTCTCAATCCTCATAAGTTCCAAACCAATAAGA
>NJDD01000449.1:107187-124117 GCA_002245505.1 Calephelis nemesis
AAGACTAAGTATATTGATTTTATTATAATATTTAAAACCACTTTGTGAGTTTCCCGCCCCGAAAATCGAACCTAAAACATCATTTAGTCAACGCCATCACTAGTCACTAGACTACAGAGTCTATTATACATCACCCTAAAACTATTAAAACGCAAACAAAATTATGGTAGAACAACTACAACCGTTAGTATTAAAGAAATATAACTTTAAACTGATAGCAGTATAATTCCTTAAACCCTCATCCACAAATCACGGTTTAAAAAGATTTCGGTGACGAAAGCGGCCCAAGTTAGAGGCGAACCACGTCATTTTTCATTAAAAACCGCACAATCACTGAGATTACTCAAGAACACCGTAAGATGCAAAACTGCAAAACACAATACGGGCTTGTCAACGGCCTTCGTAATTAATCAAGGCTGCGATCAAAGTGGTCCAAGTAACAGGCGACAGTTTGACATTAAAATATGGAGAGTGTGCAATCGGTGATTGCTTAACACGTTTAAAGTGTAAGTGCAAAAATAATTCACTTGGCCACAAACGTGCACATGTGGTTCAGATGACAAGCACACAAAACTAGAATTAAGATTAGTTAGAGTATGAATATTTTAGATAAAAATGTACATATTAAATATATGCAAACACACACTATATAACACCATGAGCAGCCTCCGTATATTTAATTAAAAAAAAAAACAAAAAAAAACAATATCAATAAAAATTACAACAGAAAATATTTTTATTACAACTATAATATATTTATTATATCTATAATCACATGCATTCTAACTTAATAAAACAGACTAGTTAACAATCGCTTTTGACATTATTTTTACTCGCCGATTTCTGTATGTATCTCTATGGCATTGTAACTCCTAAACGATTATACCAATTTCGATTTTTTTTTGAAAGTTAACGTAATAAAGATAGTTGGTAACTACATTACGGCTAGATTTTGTTAGGGATTGTTATTTTTTATGAATTATAAGAGGATTAAGAAAGGTATATAATCATCATGATCATAAATTAGATTTATGTCGAACCACTTCGGAATCATACCTAACCTTATCTAGTTCATAATGTTACCATTTGTATTGAAAAAAGACGAGCCCGCTGAGTTTCTTTCGCCGGCTCTTCTCAGTATGTGGCCGCGCACAAGTACCACTTGTATAGTCCATGTGAATAAAGATTTTTTGATTCTGATTTTTAAAACATCTACTTTCCTAAAATGATTTTTTTTTTAATTTTGTCATCTACTGATCATTCATGATCTTTACAGTAATAAAAATAATAAATAATACCAAAAACATGAATTCCAGATCACGCGGATATTATCCGAGGGTAGTGTCAAGAGTCTCCGGAACCGGCGTGTTTGTATAAAAAGGGATTATGTGAAGGAAGCCAGACAGGTTTGACGGGGTCGTGAGGTCTGGCACTCGATACTCTCTGCCTACAACGTACGGGACTTGGCGTGAAGATATGTATATGTACACCTATGTATGTAAAAAAATGAATTATCGTTTTGTAAAAGCTAAAGTATAATGAAGTAATACATGTGACAAATAACTTTCATTTGAATATTATAAATGTATACATATATATTGATAAAGAAACAATCACTTTGATTCAAGGACTTGTCAAGATGTAAATATGAATTGTAATTGGTTGTAAGTTTCTTTCGTAAATTATCAAGGTATCGAGTAAAGGTCATTTTACCGTGTTATTCTTAGTATCGATAGGTAAAGATAAAAGACCTTTCTCTTTCTTGTTAATTTTTATATTCTACTTATTTTACTCTTTTGCTTTTGTTTTTAGAAACAACTATGTTTTCAAGCGAATCTGATTGTTTTCAAAAAAGCCATTAAGTAATTAACTAGTTGTCGCCCGCAACTTCGTACCAATGTTAAAGTGTCTTTTCGTGTTTAGTTACGGGAAAGAAAGCTTCTACCCCAGACTATAAGACTACACAACGTTTAGTAATATCTATTTCGTAGATTTTGTGTGAAATTGATCAGACATACAAACAAACTGAAAAAAACCTTAATTACCCTCATTTTGGGTTCTGTATTCTGTATACAGTACAAGCACCTATACTATTTACCTCTAGGAGTACCACTAGGAGTACCTATCGTGCGCTTGGTTTTTGGATTATCACATAAAAAGTAACATAGTTTATTATATAACCACATCGCTAAAAGTTTACAACTTATAAATATTGATGCACTAAGTAACAAACGAATTGTTGGAGACATCGCTGCTTGACACCGCCCAATGCCAAACAAAAACCAACTTTATAAACGTGTTAGAGCTGCGAATTTCATTAAGCACACTCAGACTACATTCAGAATGAAAACTGAATGAAATTTTCATAAAAAGATCAATTAAATATTTTGTTATGAACCTATTAATATTCGCAGCTTTGTCAAGGAGCCACTTTTTTTTATAATCTATTCCAAATTCGCCTGATGTAAAGCACACTTTAGGTAAAGGGCACTCTAAATAAAGGCCTGTATATTGAACTATTAGGTTTTTTTACACCAAGTAAAAATACTTTGTCGCAAAATAAATAGAAGATACTGCTATTACACCTATATGAATTTGACAGCTGTCAAAAGTCAAATAAATTGTGGGACCAAGTATACTAAAAGAGTATTCACTCAGGCTTTAAATCCATCCAGATAATAATACTATTGTGGAATAAAAAAAATGTACAAAAAAATGTAAATTAGAGAAGTAATATTTTAGTATGTTCTGGAATATTCGAATTTGGTGTGACACAATCAAAATTAGGGCAGCATTTTTGAAGTTTACTGACGATGACAGACACTTTTTTAGAACTATAATCTTTAAATCAAAGTGAAAAGTATAAATCAAAAATATTCTGGAATAAAAATCTTTGCACAAAAAATGTAAATTAGAGAAGTAATATTTTAGCATGTTCTGGAATATTCGAATTTGTTGAGACACAATCAAAATTAGAACAGCATTTTTGAAGTTTACTGACGATGACAAACTCTTTTTTAGAACTATTAACTTTAAATCAAAGTGAATAATTACCAGCTGAATTGCAATCGATATTAAATAGAATTACGTAAATCGTTAAGTAACTAGTGTGGCAAATGCATTCATTAAAGTATCATTAATATGAGGTTGAACCTTTGCCCAACTATTAAGACCTCGTTTCGGAGTAAACTGTTAAAACCAATTGAAAACGCAACATTCAACATGGCCATTGAAATCGATTACACGCCTTTATATAAAAGGTTACGAGTGCCGATGATCGAATACGAGCTAGAAGCTTATCTTTAAATACAATTTTATTGATAGTGTTGACATCAAACATTATTTGACCAACATTCTAAATATCAGCTGTGAGTACCTACTTTAATTCACCCTTTTCTAATCGACTACGAAATATACTGAGTTGACAAAAAAAAAACCATCTCCTTTGTTTTTGTTAAATTTAAAAAATATGGCATGCATCGATAGTAAGTTTAGTTTTCGAACAACAGAATCAAAATTAATGGCTGATTAGATAACTGACATTTCTGTGTGTGGCCGTAAGATTCCAATTATTCCAAACGCAAGATGCATTAAGCAAGAACATGACCGACATTATTTGATCGTGCATTACAAATTTTCACATAAATCGATATTATTTACACGGAAAACACTAGATAATATCAAATAACGATGTCATCTCGTGACTCCGAGTGATATTCTGTAACCTGTAACTATTTGTAAGTGTATATCCAGTTCGTCACACTCCATTTACTTCAATAAACTGACACACATACGTATTTCTTAATGTAGTTTCAAATGTTTTTCACGTGTGATTGTAGGCTTTATTTTTCATGCTTAACTATTTCTTCCTGTATCCATTTATCTATATTAGTGATGCCCATTGGTCGAAATTCGACCATAATAAATTTTAATACCTTGTTGATAAGGAAGCCATCTTCAGTTTTCAAGACCAACTACTTTGTTTTCAAACTTTTTAGTGCGCCATCTGTGATCTTTTATCATTATCATCAATATATTTGTTTGTGTGTGTCAAATGAATGGTAGTGTGGGTATTTTTTTTATTTATTGATTTAATGTACTTTATAAGCATTATTATTGAAAAATATTAGCGTTCTGCACTTCTCGTACACATAAACTACAAACGTGCCAAATTTTATGCTCCTGCGTCCGCGCAATTTTCGTTAAAAGGGGTCCAAAGTTTTGGCATTACGTACCTGTTATTAAATATAGATTATACTGCTCAAGGTATTTTGTTTGCCGGTAAGTACTATAAGATTTATATCACATAGTATTTATAGACGCAATGCTAACGAATTCAAACAATTATTATAAAGACTTTAAAAATAAATCGACTCAACAGCCGCACTCAGAGTCATCAATTAACATTAAATCTATTAGTAAGTCACTATTTTGTATAGCACTAGAACACTCACTAAAACTAATTTTAAATTATAGCTATCTTCTTTTAACGAAAATAGTAGAGAGAGAAAAAAACACTTGTAGTGCTAATGAATGATCAAATTAAAGTAAAACTTTCTTAAGGCACCGTCGTCGCAAGATATTATATTAAAAAAAATACTGCAAAAATAGAAACCAAATAAAATCGATTGTCTCGAAAAATAAAACCTAGTTTATCAAACCAGAACTTTGAATAAATAAAATGTGTTGATAACCAAACAAAAGCTAACATTGTTAAGGCACCGTCGCGTCGCAAAATATCAAAAAAAAATACTGCAAAAATACGAACCAAATAAAATCGATTTTCTCGAAAACAAAGCTCGCAGACAAAACAATAGGCATCAAGTGAATGGCAATTGGGGCGTATAAGCCAGTTTGACAGAGATCACATACAGCGATAAGCTAGCAAGCAACGTTGGGATAATGTTTACAAAGCGCCAGGCGTTGTGGATTTAGGCGTTTTTTGATTAGAATGTGTCACATGCATGGATGAATTTATGGACACGAGTATTATACAGATATCCTAATAACAAAAACAAAACAACAAAGTTGAATTTGTAACTTATGAGTATCTTCATGCCCATGTCCCCGAAGAGGGTAAACGAAGGGCACCAACGACTAGCCGAAGACATTAAGTCACACAATGTAATAGGTGACAAGCATATCGCCAACCGGGCACATATCCAAACAAGAGTAACGTTATATTACTAGAAAAATGAAAATACTATTTTTCTAATTTTCTTTTGTTGTTTGTTTGTTTTGTAACTTATAATTTTATATACTAAAGTTAATATTATTACAACAATTCAAGAACTGATGGACCAATTTTAAACATATTTGGTTTTTGAAAACGTTTTAGTCCTGAATAACGAAACAATTTTTATAACATTTAACTGAGGCAAACTGTACGAAATTCAGGCAACTGGTACAAACTAAATAAACAACTGATGTTTAGGATGCTTAAAAAGCGCGTGCTGATGTGTCTTTCTTAGTTTCTTGGTTAAAATATATCACAAGCATCGCAGGCACTTTATTAATTTGGTAGTAAACAGAAATCATATACAGAGATTATTCAAAAAGTGTATTTACAATGGACTTACTGATATGGGTTTAGGAGCTTTTTGATGAATGTCAAAAGCAACGATAGCTATATTTTTATACTAGCTGCGCCCCGCGGTTTCACCCGCGTAAGTCCCAATCCCGCGGGAACTCCGGGATAAAAAGTAGCCTATATGTTATTCTAGGTCTTTAGCTACCTACATACCAAATTTCATCGTAATCGGCTTTGTAGTTTTTGCGTGAAAGAGTAACAAACATCCATACATCCATACATACAAACTTTCGCATTTATAATATTAATAGGATTAAGAAATGCAAGTTTGAGCTTCGTGTTCACAAAGTGAGATAATTTACAGTGATAAGCTAAGTGACGTCAATACGAATAAGAAATAATTTTAATACACAACACATACATGTGTGGTTTTCATATAAGTATGAAAATTTTCACAGTAGCGCGTAAGTGTGATTTCGCAAGGATTTCAAAAGCAGCAGACAGTGTCTTCTTCATAAACGTTATTTTATATTCAGCCAATATTTTATCAAATTTATTTAAATTATGATATTCATTTTGAAATTTGGAATGTAGATATTTAAATCGGATGAGTCAGAATTTTCTTATTGACTGACATTATTCTAAAACACAAGGTACGTAAATTTTTTTTTTAAGAAATGCATATGTATATGTTTTTTTTAAGAAATGGATATCACACTATACCGCACATCGAAGCGGTATCCGGCACTGCAGTTTTTAACTTTGTATTGAAAATTTTTAATTTGTATACAAAACGTATGGTACGGTGATACTTCAAGACAAAATCCGCATCGTCACTCAACTTTTCACATGTCGGTCCAGGCTCCTTTACAGAACTAACCATATGATATGCCTTTTTAATCAGCTTCTAAAAGGCGAGCGTAGGCTACTAACATCGTGACATCACTACATAGTACAAAACAAAGTCGCTTCCTCTGTCCCTTTGTATGCTTAAATCTTTAAACTACGCAACGGATTTTGATGCGTTTATTTTATAGATAAAGTGATTGAAGAGGAGGGTTTATATGTGTATGTATACCCGTGCGAAGCCGGAGCGGGCCGCTAGTCTATAAATATTTTACTACATACAATAAAATGTTAATATCTTTTTACTTAAAAAAATATCAAAAAGATTAATTTAGCAAAAAGTATTCATGAGAAAAAAAATGTTTGATATAGTTAAAATTTGTTTTTTTTCCTATCTTTTTCACACATTCTTTAATTGTTTAAAAATGATGTCGCAACCACCATTAAGACTTTCATAATTGTTGTCATTCTTGAATATCTTAATGTTTCTTTTGTATTTGAGTATTACCTAACAAAAAAAACGGAAACCTTGTATCTTTGTTATTTCAACAGCACAAAAGAGTTATTACATAAACTATTTTGATACAAGTACCTATTGTAGATTTGATCTTTAGCTTATATATACTTGGTTTTAGTTTTTTTTTTATTTTCTCCAATAACAAGGGTATTATATAATCTATATTATGCTTATTTATCAGGTTATCAACCTTAAGATAGCCGGTAAACTTACTTTTGCTCGAGGCCTAACATCC
Organism: Calephelis nemesis; assembly: GCA_002245505.1. NCBI lineage: Eukaryota > Metazoa > Arthropoda > Insecta > Lepidoptera > Riodinidae > Calephelis > Calephelis nemesis. The sequence continues at coordinate 114,316 of NJDD01000449.1, forward strand.
TGACCTCAGGTTGGCAACGCACCATTACCATCTTTGGTGTCTCTAGGCGGCGTGAATTTCTTACCATCAGGAAATCCATAACATAAAAAAAAATCATAATCCTTTTTTCGGAAGGTATGATTCCGAGATGGTCCCAAATGGATTGAAGTTGGTTAATAACATTATCCTCCTCATTTCCTATACTCTAATTGCAATTACAATCACCAATTTCACCTTATTAATAATTTATTATTAGTTTCTGTGAGGTGCGAACACCGGCACCGCATTCCGTTAATTCATATCATTGTCATGAACTATCATGTCTAATAGAAAGTGATGTGGCTCATTAAGACAGGTTTAGCAATGTTACGTGCTTGAGTAATTTGATATCTGAATGGCATGTGTGGTTTAATGTGTATTGCGTGATTCAGTAATGGATTGTTTTTAATTCAAACTAGCTATCTAGGCGAACTTTATACTGCAAGGAAATAATGAAAATCGTTTAACTTCACATAGAAAAAGGGCACGTGTAACGTTATAACATTGAAATCTCCTTAAGATAGGAACGTTTATTAAATTATTTTAGTTTGTAGTTTTCTTCACATTAGAAGAGGCAGGTATTAGAGAAGGAGAGGAATCAAACTAATCACATACTCTATATCAATATATTATCCATCATAAGGTTTAGGTATTTCAAGTTATTCACGATGATGGAAGGCTACCAAATGGGTTTCCTGACGGTACTTTAAGCATAATCCAGGCGATTGTAATCACGCAACCACGACTAGTCGAAGATAGTAATAGCTACGATGTAAAAGGTGGCAAGTCTATCGCAAACTGGGCACATATCCATTAGCTTATTTTGGGGTTAGATTCAATTTGAGTAATTTGTCCTGAGATATTTATTATTTATCTAATCCTGGGCAGCGTAATTTTATAAGAAAATTGAAAATACACATTTTCTATTTTTTTTGTTGCTCGACCCAGAAATGGAACACATGACCTCCAAAAGTGAAGTCCGACGCCGGACCGCTAGACCACAGAGACGATCAAAATCGATTTTCGATGTGTCGATTTTTTAAATGGCAACCCTAATCTGACTTTTGCTTTCTAGCATGCAGATGTTTTACATTGTACGAATGTGTTTTTTTTCAATTGTCGCTAATTGTGATTGCCACGCTCGGACAATTCATTCTGCGTTATCAAGCACGTTTTCTCTGCGCGTGCGCAAATAAGGCCGACTGTCGCGTGCGTAACATGCGTAAACGATCCGCTCTGATTACGGCTTTCTTGCCCTGGGATTTGCTAGATCATATTAAATAGAACATGTTTCTTAACAGCTCCCGGACTATGTGGGTCAAGACATTCTTGTGGTCTTGGTAGGGGTGTCAATTTACTGAAAAAAATAAGTAGAGTTCTGCAACACCGTTATATATGAAAGGTTTTCTAAGAAACCATCATACTTTATTAAAGGAACGTATAGTACTAGTATTCAAATTATGCGCTTAAGCTTTACACTTCTTACTCTTTATACTTTTTTTTTTAAATTGACTGATCTAATCTAAATTTAAGCGAAATAATTAGTTATATGTAATAACATCTCTATACATATATCTCATATCATAAGTCTATATCTTTAAAATACATTCGGATTTCCGAAGCTTGACGAATATAGCCGAAGCGCATAATTTAAATAGTACTACTGTAAGTGATCGCTGTCTATATCTTCTGGTTAGTGATAACTGGCAAGTTACCATTTCTATTCCTGCTTTGGAGGTGTAAGGTTGGTGTTTAGCAGTGTCATCTCCACTCTAAGCGATCAGATAGTCTGTATTCTAGGACATTTCAGTAACAAGACAACGACGCATATGTAACATCTAAGGTGTCTGGGGGCGACGTTGTTTTCTATCTCGAATGTGATCTTATACTGTTACAAAACACAAAATGTTAGCTGCAACTTTGCTTGCTTTACAAAGCTTTTTCGCACTTCTGAAGGAACCACTTGTGCAATTAAAATTAAAATTGTGTGTAATGAGCCGCCGCATTACCCAAGAGCCTGACATGACTTCCTGACGACTTATGACTGATGACTAATTATAATTAATTGAAATTGATATCAAATTCGATGCAAATTTCTACTTGACTAATGACTAAATACTAACGTGAAGGCCAAAACCCAAAGAAAGAAAAAACAAGGAAGTGGTAATAAAAAGCATATTTTAAGTTTCATCCAACGAGGAAAATGAAGATAAAATTAGCGACATTGAAATTAGATATTTTATTACAAGCGATGGTCACCAGATAGGAAGCGACCGTTGAATGAGCACCGGAAGGTTATTGGCAACAATCAAGTGGTAACAAATTAAGTGGTTAAGTTGCATAAAATAGTTAGCTATAGGAAATGGCTATTATTATAACAATACAACGTTACACAATATCTTGGATATTGAAAAAAATAGGAGCCCTTGAAGCCATCCCATCCATGGTAATATTACAAATTGAGTAAGGAGATAGATGAAGATCCCGGTCAAATATAGACGATGCTTTTTAATTGATCGAGAGAAAAGATGGTCGAAGTTTTTTCATAATTATTGAATTTCGTGTTAATATTGAGTGAAATTAGTCAATTTTGGTGGCATTTTGTACAATTTCGTTCAGTGAAAGAGCACAAATGAAATAATTATTAAGAAATTAGAGTATCGTGTATTTCCTTGTTGCCGCCAAATCTCATTACAGAGCTTTGCTATGCTAATTTTCATTTCTTTTTTCTTCAGAATGATTTAAGGCATTTATTGTAAGTTAAATAGATACAATGAATACCTTAAATCATGTTAAAGTGATGCCTGCAAGTTTTTCGATGGGTCGGTAATAGACGCAGACTAATTAATAATTCTAAAATGTCTCTGTGTAAATAAATATGGCGTGTTTATAGATTATAAATAAACACGCGTCTAACGACACGCGCACAATAAATATCTTAAATCTTTCTAAAACAAAAATAAGAATGCTGGGACGCCTTTAACGTGTAGCTTTTTTTTCTTTAAAGTCCAAAATTATGTTTGTTTGTTACCGTCTCTCAAGAAACCTATTAAATCAGTTATTTTCCTGCAGTTTTTATTTTTGAAAGACACAATTTTGGCTGCAGGAAGAGATAAGTTATCGGGTCAAGTTGCTGCAAAATACTTTACCTTCATAGTCTAGCTCAGGGGTGGGCAAATTACGGCCCGCAGGCCAGATCAGGCCCTTGAGAGGTTTTAATTCGGCCCGCCGAGGGTTTTTTTTTTGGAAAAAATACGAATCTCCTTAAAAAAATTAATGGTCGAAATGTTAAAAGACTAATGAAATTTGAACAATTAAGATACTGAATCGATACTTCAAACATATATATTGCGTATTTCGTATGTTGAGACTTCATAAATAGATTTTATTTTAATAAAGGATTGTAAAATAATAAAAAAATGCCTTATGTTATCTTTATACAACGTTTTATAATCATAATATTTACTGCTATTTCTAGGTGTCTTAATAAACCGGCCCGCCTCAAGATTAATTGCAATATACTGGCCGCCACTAGATTTTTTTTAACTTACTGGCCCGCGGTCAAAAGAATTTGCCCACCCCTGGTCTAGCTGATAACACATTTAACCTATTAAAGCTTGAGAAGACACGTTGTCAACTTTGACAGTAGAATCGGGCCAACATGGAGAATACATATTATTAAACATCACTATGAAATTCAAAATTGTAAATAAAATTTGGGCTTAATTGACCTATACCAATTTGCATCAGGCCAGAAAATAAAGTTACCTATTAGTCGTAGCTATGTTGGAATTTCGCTTCGAGGGCAAACAAAGCTGAGCATTTTGCCTAATAACGATCTGATATTGAAATGTTAATGATGTCGTTAAAAATGAGTAAGAAAAGAAAGGGAATACAAGGATATACTAATAGCGATACAGATTATAAATATATTAGAAGTAATGTAATAAGTCATTATACAAAACTATACAGATGCGTCCAATTGAATTTGAGTTTTATAAAGTTTTTCCCCGTGTTGGTCCATGCTCCTTTGTAGAATAGACCATCTATCTGCCTTCTTTGCCAGGCAGCTCGTAAAAGGCGAGCATAGGCTCACCGTCACTAACACCGTGACATCTGAGTATGTGGTAGAGTTTAACAGCGACTTGCCCGGATTGGTACCACCGCCTTACCTATTCCTGCCGCCATTACTTCATGAGGTGTTCCGGTTTGGCGGATAAGGTAGCCGATAAACTTACTTTTGCTGGAGGCCTAACATCCCGGCCTCAGGTTGGCAACGCACCATTACCACCATTGGTGTCTCTAGGCGGGGCGAATTTCTTAACATCAGGAAATCCGTCTGCTTGTTTGCCTTCTAATATCATAAAAAAATACAAAAATACACCTCAAACAGTTTCACCTATGACATTAATTAAAGGGAAAACGAAGGAACACCAAGATAACAAACTATGAAAAAGATAAACAACAAAGAAACAAATTCTTATTTAATTAATGAAAGATAACAATGCTGCTTGTACTAATTAGAAAACACGAAGGCAATATAGAGTAATATTTTGACTAATTGACGCTCGCAGGTTTATTATAGTCATACAAATGATGACCCCTTCACACGCAAACTTCTTTGCAACCATTGTTTTAGCGTTTGACATGCGCTCATAGTAGACGATATTTTGTAAGAAAATAGGCTAAGAGCTTTTGCCTGATCTGGTGGTAGGTTGTTGCAATGTACGTATTTAAAAAAAAAGTTTTAATTGATGATTTTATTGTTCAAGACTTGGTGGAATGCTATTAAATATCAATCTAAAAAATAATGATCATGGTTCACCACAGTCAGTTAAATATAATAGTTCTACTGGAGCTGTGATTTGTAGCTCGACCACAGAAAAATGAAGCATAATTGAAAGCTTATACAAACATCGATAACTGTAATTTAGATTCAAAAGTTGTAAAGTTTAATGTAAAATGCTTGAGAACAAAAACGAAATAAACAAAGACTAATATTGTTCCAACAATTCTGGCTAATTGTTAAAAACAAACAAACATAATCTTTGCACATGGAAAATGAATGCAATGCAGTCAGTTTATTTTTTTTAATACAAAATTCTTTGTTACGTGTATTTTTTAACAGTTTTTTACCGCATTACTCTGATATTGGTGATATTAAGTAAACACAAACGTAATCTAACCAAAACATAACCAAGTCAATTTCAATGTAGAAGTTAGAGATATACTTATAAGAAAAGACAAATTGAGTAATATTTTGCTAGAATCTTATGATCAATACAAGTGGACCTCTTCTTTTTACGGGCGCATTTTCTCCAACGTTATGTATGAATATTTCGAAATTGTTATTATTGCAATTACAAAAATACAATTACATCAGCGTCTTATAGCTCTCCGACTGTAATAATTCGCATTACATTCGTGCGAAGCTAACGTTATGGCAAACTGGTACACAATGAGCATGTCCAAACTATCTATTGTGAGACGTTAGACCACTTTTGCATAACATTCGATAGGAACAAGGGATTGCTTAATCCAACCCATAACATTAGATTCCGTTGACATTATTTCATATTACAATTACGTATGCGGTTAACTGGACAGTGTTATTAAATAACAATTATTATGTACCGTAACTCGCGGATTATAAGAGGAAGGGCGTGATTTCAATCATCGTTCTTTATTTAAAAAGTATTAGTTTAACCCCCGACGGTAAAGAAGGGTGGTATATAACTGACGTGTCTGTGTGTATCTGTGTCTAGCTCCTAAACAAATGAACCAATTTCTTTTTAAATTCTTTTTTCTTTCACCAATTTCTAGGGTTTCTTTCGTTTAAAAACTGACGTGTTCGAGATGGTTCTTAACTATATTTTAAGGATAGGATTAAATTTTATGATTATTTATATAGCTATAAATTGTGGTGACAGGAATACGATAGTGGTACTAACTCGGGAGAACCGTTATAAGACTCTATAATCTAATCTAAGTGTGTACCTACTCGTAGAATTCTATTTATTTATATATCCTTAATTAAAGAACAACATTAGCACAACTTCTAAGTACATCAAAAACCAGTTAGATTCTATACTTCTTATCGTCGGAGCTTGGTGGAATTCCATTCTTAATGTAATTTATTTAAAAACACTTGTACTTTCCACAATATATTTTATTATTTTTCATTTTTAGTATTTAGCCAACCGGTTTCGCTATACAAGCATCATCAGGGCTATATAACCCTGATGGCTATAGGGCTATATAACCCTGATGATGCTTGTATAGCGAAACCGGTTGGCTAAATACTAAAAATGAAAAATAATAAAATATATTGTGGAAAGTACAAGTGTTTTTAGATAAATTACATTAAAAACCAGTTAGTTTAACGGCGTATACTAACTAATTACTTTACTTATATTTTTTATCATTATATCATTATTATTACTTAACTACAATTCCCCTGACACTATATCATCAATCACCAGACTTGGTGGCTCTAAAACCACTCTGGAAGTACGATCTTAAAATAAAAAATGAAATTTCCAAAATCGGTTCACTTTCAAATGAAGGAGGGATCGGTTGGCATAACTACATAAACAAATTTAATAGGAATAATAATAAGATCTTTTTTTCTCCTTTTTCAAAGAAGGTTAAAACATACAGATAATCCACTAACGGGCGATGAAATCATCAAAATCCTATGCAAATTATAAAAAGCGTATTTTAAATTTTCCATGTACTTTAACTTTTTATTATATAAACATAGATAAAAATAAATTCTAATAAATCACATACAGGTTTAACACTACAAAGTATTTTTGACCGAGTTTTAAAGAATGTTAGGAAATATTAAAGAATTCATGAATCATGACTAAATCGTTAATATATACTACATATAATAAAAAATAAAATACCTAGAAATTTACAACTGATAAAATGATATTTTTACAAAACGCCATTATTGGCTACACTATAGATGTTCACCAGCGATGAAAATTCTAAGTAAGTCCTTGACTAACCACCATTTTACGGCCAATGTTAATTATATAATTCTAAAGATGGATTTCAAGCAATCTAGATAGCTGTGTATCCGCCGGCCTATCCTATACATAATTGCCATATTTATCCAGTCCACAGATATTGGCAAGCGATAACATAAAAATGGATTAAAATATCAATCTTGGACAGCAAGATTTGGATTTGGATTGATTATTAATATTGGCAGTTAGACTGTTTGAAGAGAATTCATTTAAGAACATAAAAAAACAATCACCACTATAAAAAACATTTAGAGTTTGGTCTTGAGTCTTTTATTACTGTACTTTTAAAGATATTGTCTACATTATAAAAAACAAGAAAAATAAAGTGCTTTATATGCAAATGATTCATATGCATAAGGGAACCCATTGACATAAAAAATATTGTCTCTTAAATAAACAATCAAATAAAAATCAAAAATATAATTGTATTTTTCTAATTTTAATCATTTACTAGCGGTCCGGCCCGGCTTCGCTCGGGTGTAAAATATACATATAAACCTTCCTCTTCAATTAAAAGTAAATTGTCCCTTTGTATGCTTAAATCTTTAAAACCACGAAACGGATTTTGACGCGGTTTGTTAATAGATAAAGATCTATTAGCCGGATACGGGGCTAGCGGCCCGGCCCGGCTTCGCTCGGATGTAAAATATACATATAAACCTTCCTCTTCAATTAAAAGTAAGTTAAAAGTAAATAAAGATCTTTATCTATTAAAAACCGCGTCAAAATCCTTTTCGTGGTTTTAAAGATTTAAGCATACAAAGGGACATAGGGAGAGAGAAAGCGACTTTGTTTTATAATTTACACTATTTAGTGATAAAAGAACTTTAGATATTTTTTCATACAGTAACATTCGGACTAAGGATTAAAAGCTTCTTAAACACTAACCAGTGGATATTTGTGATGTAGAAACCGATCGTTCAATAAATGAAAAACACACACAATAGTTTGTGGCATCCTTACGTCAACCACAGTTAATAAAAATTTATTCTGTACTAAATATTATAACAATGTAACTTAATAACATTAATTGGTTAAGGATATATTATGTATATATGTACGAGTATGTTTGTATGTATGTATGTATGTGTGTATGTACGTATGTATGTATGTATGTGTGTTTGTATGTTTTTACTATTGATATACTTTAAATTTTATTATTTTAACAATATACCTACTGTACAAAGCTAATTTTAAGGTTTTAAATTTTTATTAACTGTGGTTGACGTAAGGATGCCACAAGTTCACTACACCCCCTTCCCCTCGTGATACTTCGAGATTCTTGCTGAACTCCTTAATCCCTTTCGACCCCTCACGTGATTGATTGATGACCCCTTAGCTGAACCAGATCAATCTAAAGAATCAGGTTTGATTTGGAGACTCCTTATTTCTCTTGCTTATTTGTTAAACGTTCAAAACACTTCATAAATAATAAACACGGAGTAAAGTACTCTACTTACAGTACAGAGTACATTCTTTATAACAATGTGATACAGATCGTGACTAAATCGTGAAATTAGTCTATAGAATAAAAAAATAAAATATGTACCTAGAAATTAATATCAACCTAATTTTAATCCTGCTTTAGTCCGCGTTTATTAATAATACGGTGAGCGTTTATACAATTAAGTCGTATTTAAAGTAACGAGAGCCTAGCCTTTTTTTTTTAATTAAATCAATTTGTTTTTTCCCCGTGTTGGTCCGGGCTCTTTTGCGGATTATACCATCTGCCTTCCTGCCAGGCAGTTCGTAAAAGGCGAGCATAGGCTTACCGTCACTAGCACCGTGACATCTGACTAGGTGGTAGAGTTTCGCAGTTACTCGCCATGATCTGTACCACCACCTTACCTATTCCTGCCGCCATAACGTCATGACGTGTTTTAGTTCGGAGGGTAAGGTAGTCGGAAAACTTACTTTTGCTCGAGGCCTAGCATCCCGGCCTCAGGTTGGCAACGCATCATTGCCACCTTTGTGGTTGCAAGCGGCGTAAATTTCTTACTATCAGGAAATCCGTCTACTTGTTTGCCATTTAATATCATAAAAAAAATACTTAGTATAGACAATTCCAACCAGCAAATTGACTTTCTCGTATATGTCAGCTTTTATATCATAACTTTGCTTTCCCTACTTCGTATAAGACTTTCGCTTGACAGATCATTATATTAAAACTAAAAGTTAAACCAGCGAATAGTTAATGTTTAACAACTGTTAAACGACTTATTCTGCTTAGAATTGTCTTAACTTTACGTTCAGTTTTTTTTTTAAGTTAAATAACTTTGCAATCAGTTTCAGGTTCCGTTTCGGAGTAAAGGGTATCCGGTAGAGTCGCGCGTTAAGTCTAACACCCGCGCACAAGTCAGCGACGCACCTTTAACATCAAAGGTGTATATGGGCTGTGTTCGCTTACCAATAGGAGAGCAGCGTACTTGTTTGCTGTCTTATGCTATTAACATTGCTGTCACGTATGATTTAAATAAATACAAAATAGATAGAAAATGCATGGCTTTGAATTTAGGAACTTCAAATTATTAAACTAAAAACTAAACTTCCTAGCAAAGGTTCTTTTTATGATATTGGAAGTATGATAGAAAACAAGCAGACAGATTTCCGGATGCTAAGAAATTCACACCACCTAGAGACACCAAAGGTGGTAATGGTGCGTTGCCATCCTGAGGCCGGGATGTTTGACCTTGAGCAAACGTAAGTTTACCGGTTACCTTACCCTACAAATCGGAACATGTCGACTT
>NJDD01000449.1:128145-139077 GCA_002245505.1 Calephelis nemesis
GACCTAGAGATAAGCCCACCTTTTGTGCATTTCTGTTTTTCACTGTCCATATTTTAAGTCATAAATTGTGTACAATAAAGAATTAATTAAAGAAATAAATAATAATTTCAAATGTTTTACGTATGCACTAAGAGACAATTTCTTTATAAATTTGTGACTTAATGATTGATTAAATGTGACGTCACTCATTGCGGTTGTTAATAGCAGTTGAAGTATTTTTTTTATTTTTTTTTACATACCTATATGTGTGTATGTATTTGTTCTCTAGAATTCATATATACGTCTATATCTTCATCCTAAGTCGATTGTGGGTTACACAGAGAGTGTCGAGTGTCGGAACATCACGATCCTTACGCCTGCCCAGCTTCCTCCACATTCATTACTCTTTCATACAAACACGCAAGTTTCGGAGACAACCGGGCGATTGTAAACATAATTAACTGCCTCTAAGTTTAAGAATGCAGAAATTCTAATCAATTTATCAGTTACTAGCAGTTTCACCCAGCTTCGCTTGCGTAACTTGGCTTCTACGGCACCGATTTTGATGAAACAAAGCTTATGTCACTAAGGAATAATGTAGCATTCCAATGTTAAAAGATTTTTTTGGAATCGATCTAGTAGTTTCAGCCTATTAATTTCAAACAAACAAACAAAAAATCAAACTTTTATCAAATTTCATGTATGCGCTTAGCCATTGCCTTAAAATCAATTATAATTATATAATATATATATTACATATATATTTATTAGATTTTTTTTTAAATTTTTTTGTTATTATTTATGTTACTAGCAGCCCTCAAAGCATACATATAAACCTTCCTCTAGAAACACTCTATCTATTTAAAAAACTGCATCAAAAATACGTTGCTTATTTTTATAGATCTAACAGGAACAGACAGTGGAGAGCAACTTTATTTTAAACTAAGTAGTGATCAGTAAACAACAAGTTATTGAATAGTAAAAAGCACGCAAAAGAGAAACCAACCGGTAGTTGGAAGTCACTAGCCAGGAGTATCAAGAACCGGTTCTCCAAATCGGCCATCACGCCGTGGCAGATACGCGACCGACATTGACCTTTGGAGGTCGTATGGTAATGTTTTCACTTATCAGATATATTTAGCGGAAGTGATCAAAACTTGACGAATTATTTAAGGACAATAAAATTATAATGTAAGGCATAGCGTAAAGGTTACGTTCAAAAACTATAAATCAACGAAATATAATTATTACTGTATACCAAAAAGAGAAATAGCAAGTATGTTTATGTGATAAGATTAACATACACACGGCTAGCCTGATGGTAAGACACCATGGATTTTATAGGCACGTCCCTATCATATAAAGTATCTTCACGCCCATATCCCCGCAGAGGTAGGCAGAGGCACAACCAGGGCACCCACGACTAGCCGAAGACACAAAGTCCCATAATGTCATAGGTGGCAAGCCTATCGCCAACCGGGCACATTTTCAATCCCGACCAACATTTTTTTATTAGAAAATTGGAAAAATCCAATTATCTTTTTGTTGGCCGACCTGGGATTCGAACCCGGGACCTCATGCAGTCAAGTCCAACGCCCGGACCGCTAGACCACAGAGGCGATTATCATATAGTCGGTATAATGCCTATTGTGAAAGTATACCGGCTTATTATGGCAACACGAATAGTTAAGGCGGTTGATCTTAACCTATACAAGTGGCTGCGCATATCCTCACTGATCTTTTTGGTAATGGTATACGGATAACTTTTTCTTGAAATGTTTACTTGTGTGTTGAAATGTTTATGTTATGTTTTGTGTTTCCCCGTTTCTTCCGGGTTCCTTTGCAGAATGGACCATCTGCCTTCCTGCCAGGCAGCTCGTAAAAGGCGAGCATAGGCTTACCGTCACTAGCACCGTGACGTCTCACTAGGTTAGAGTTTCGCAGCGACTTGCCCGGATTGGTACCACCCCCTTACCTATTCCTACCGTCATGACAACAGTGCTTGCCGTAGAAGTGTTGCAGTTAGATGTATAAGGTAGCCGGTAAACTCATGTTGGCAACGCACCATTACCAGCTGTGGTGTTTCTAGGCGGCGTAAATTTCTTACCATCAGGAAATCCGTCCGCTTGTTTGCCTTCCAATGCCATTAAAAAAACAGTTCATCATTTTTTCTTATTTTTTATACAAAAAACACGCAAAAAAAAACTAATTACGAACATAAGTGCTAAAGTACAGTATGTCGGTTATTAACAAGCCCGCATATCGTCGCCGACTATAAATACAGCACCGGTTCCATTGGTTTTATGTACCTACCTACTTATAACTACAAATTTTCTAAACGAAACTTTCTAATTTTCACAAACGCGGTATCTGAATGTTTGAATCCCGAATCGAGGATTTTTGTCGTAACTAATTTCCGTTTATAGTGTATATGTTTATATTTATGCGAAAAAATCACTTATGTAGAGAAGGTTGGTAGGTAAAAAAGTTAATTTTTCTATATGTCAACATAGTATTTGCTTTAGTTTAATCTTAAGTAAATCTATACTTATACTAAAAATGTAAAAGAATTATGTGCATCGAAAATATTAAAAAAAATAGGTGCAGGCGACCAAAATAAATTTATAGACTAAACATTTAAGACTAAATATTTAAACATAGACTGTATGGTAAGTGAGTGAGGCTACTACGACACTTGCATATCCATAAGTTCCTAAAAAATTCAAGAATAAAAAATATATTTTTAGCAATTTTAGTAATTACTAGCTGTCCTGGCGAACTTTGTTCCACCCTTTCAGTTTGTATGGGAAAAAATAAAGTATTGTTTTCCCATTTTCCCTACATTTTTTTTTGTTTATCTTTTCATAAGAACCTTTTCCTGGCAACAACTAACACAATACAAAAAGAATTAGCCAAATTGGCTTAGTCGTTCGGAAGCAATGCGCTTACCAATACATTTAGCGACTCATTTTTATATTATACTAGCTGTCCCGGCGAACTTAGTTTCACCTGTTTTGAAAAAAATAAAGTACTGATTTTCCCACTTTCCCTGCGATTTTCCCTGTTTTTCTCTCCATAAAAACCTTCTCCTGACAATAACTGATCTAATAAAAAAGTATTAGCCAAATCGGTCCAGTCGTTCAGAAGTTATGCGCTTACCAACACATTTAGCGATTCATTTTTATATTATAGATTTATTTAATATTTAAGCACAACATTGTACAGAGGTGCACTTAATGCAACATGGTATTCTCTACCATCAAACTTACTCAATTAGAAAAAATAATTGAATGGGGGCACAGAAAGATAGGGTATTTTTTACATGGCTTTCGTAATTACAACAACTTTGGCATAGAAAAAAAAAGATCAATGTTTTTTTTTCTCTGAAAGTAGTGCTTGGTTAGCAATATTTAGACTAATGTTACGGTTTGTAGAGCAAGAGCGTGTAGAGTTAGAAGTTTGTACAGTGTACGTGCTATCTAAATTTTTTTTACAGAGCGAGCCATATGGGCTCATCGTGGCAACATTTTACAAGAATTGTTTTTATTGGATAGCATTTTCGAAAAAAAAAATCTACTGAATCAATTTAAACCGATTTAATATTTGAAGAATCTAAAATCCAAATGGAAATCTAAGCTAAGTTTTGTCAAAATTGGATAAGTAATAGCGAATATAATGTCGATTAAAAAAAACATCTCATTGCTACGAGGAGGAGCTGACTGTGGTTAGTTTCATATCTAGAAAGAAAGAAAAAATGAAGAAAATTATTTATTTGCGGAATATGTGTGTAAATGAGATGTTACAATAATATTTAAGTATGTCAACATAATATTCTACCATATTTTGGTGTTCAAATATTTTAATATTTATAAAAAATATTATTTAATTACATATGCTTTTCCCCGTGTTGGTCCGGGCTCCTTTGTAGAATAGACTACCTGCCTTCTTGTGCCAGGCAGCTCGTAAAAGGCGAGCATAGGCATACCGTCACTAACACCGTGACATTTGAGTAGGTGGTAGAGTTTCGCAGCGACTCACCCGGATTGGTACCACCGCCTTACCTATTCCTGCCGCCATAACGTCATGACGCGCTCCGGTTCGGAGGGTAAGGTAGACGGTAAACTTACTTTTGCTCAAGGCCTAACATCCCGGCCACTGGTTCGCAACGCACCATTACCACCTTTGGTGTCTCTAGGCGGCGGGAATTTCTTACCATCAGGAAATCCGTCTGCTTGTTTGCCTTCCAAAGTTAAAAAAAAATTTAAACCAATTATTTATATTTATAACTAGTTTAATTATTTATTACCAAAACATTTAAAAACTACAAGTAAAATTAATCCTGTCTACCGTAGTTTATGGTTACGGTTTATATACATTTTCTATCAAATAACACGCAAAATACTGTCCTCTTAACATGTGTAGTGTTAGATAATGTTCTAATCTTGTAACCCAGTTTCCACAATCCAACATTCTGAAGAATAACAAGTTTTTTTTTTGTTAAAGAATCAATATTTATTATAATCGATAGCTTCAAAATGTCTAAATAACAGTTTCTCTTTCGTTTTGCATATAAATTAATAAATTACTTAAAGTTGTATCTGACCTCTTGATGTGTTTCCGGATAATCAATATAAATAACGATAAAAGAGATGAATATGATTTTTACCGACTTTAAAAAAGAAGGTTCTCAATTTGACTGTATCCTTTTTTGTATGTTTGTTACGCAATTTCTCGGCCAATCGTTAACCGATTTTGATGGTTCTTTTTAAGACAGATAGGTCTGTATTCCGTGTTGGTTCTATTAATGCTATCATGACAAGACTAGTGGTTTTTGAGTTATACTTTGTAGTGCACATTTTTTTACTTATGTTGGCGACCTCAATTATTTGTGGGACTATTTCGGGATTATAACCTATTTTTCAGAAAAAAAATGATGAAATCGTGACGTGGTCCCTAATGTAATAGTTGAGAGTCGGTTTTTGCAGTTTTATGATTTGTGTATATATATTCTTACATTTAGGTCTATACAGTAAAGGACACAAAGTTATTTTTGGGACATTGTTTTTTTTTCTTTTACCTGTACATAATGTAGTTTTTTGACGAAATTGTAAGAATAGCAAGCAAATTTCCAAAAAATCTTACAACCCAAGTTATATATNATATATATATATATATACCAAATATTGATAGCAACAACATAAACAAATCGATCTACAATTTAATATTAGTTACATATGGAAATAATATAAAATCGACAGGAAATATAACAAAATCTAAAACGTGGTATAAACTAGCGAACACGTCTTTACAGCCTGCTACCAAAATACTAATAAATTGAATAAACTAAAAATGTAATATTGACCAATATATTTCGAAACAAAAGTCAACCGGACAATGGCCGATTGGCTACGTTACGTCACTCGCACCAACAGATGGCGTTTACACTTTCACTGCGCGTACGGAAGTCAGTAGGACTTTGAAAATTATTAGGCTACAGTCGACACCCAGAAACTGCTTATTATATGTAGTACTGTGTTGATAAACATTGCTATCCATAGACTTGGTTTGTAAAGTTTAATTGAACTGTCATTAGTAAAGTTTAATTGAATTACATTAATTACTAGCTGTTGCCCGCGACGTTGCCTGAGTTCGGAATAAAAACTATCCCATGTATAAATCCAAGTCAACCTGTACGTGTGTGCCAAATTTAATGAAAATCGGTTAAGTAGTTTCTGCACGAAGGAGCATATTAATAGGATTAATTAATAAGATCAGAGATCATACTATTTTAGATCAGTAGCCAAGTAACAGCCGTTATTTTTCAATTATTAACAAAAATATCTTGGCAACAAAACTTTAGAAGGCCTATCTTTATCCGTAGATAGATTATTAAAATTGGCCGTATACTCGTATCGACATAGCTACAAGCACAGATACTTACTCACTCACTCACTTAAAATAGGTATGTTGGGCTAACGGGACAGTCAATTGGTAAAGTGGTACAAAACAAACGATAAAAAAAATGCCAGTATCATTATCTTCGCTGTCAACCAGTTTCGACACAAGGTATTCCAACCAGTTGTGAACTCCTTCATTAATAGGACGCTACACCTAATTAGGTCTAGTTGCATTGTGAGATAAAATGATTCAATAAAAAATCGTCCTTATAGCTAGGGAATTAGATAGCTTTTAGAAAATATCAACTTCAGGACCTTCAATGTTTTAATCTTGTTCTAGTTTTTCTAAATTTACCGTTTTCGATATGGAATCCAGATCTTATTATTTTAATCTAGACATAGCCGTGAAGCGTAACTACTTTTTATGTTAAGGTTTAGTTCAATATGACAAGTAACTTTTACTTAGGGACATATAAAAAGGGCGTCTGTAACTATATCTGTAAGGGTGTCAGCAATATACAGGTTGACACTTAAAGTGTCAGCCAAATTTTGAGAAACGATTCGGAATCGATGACACTTTCGATCTACGAAGTACTTAATTTAAAAATTCAATTAAAATCAATTCATAATATTTATCCAACGCAAACTACAAGATGCATGGTTAACGTAAATAAAACATGAAACTGGTTCCCACGGACCGAATAGTCTCATTCGCAGGCTGGTGACGTCTTAACTCGCACAAGCTACGACATAGCTTGACAACAATTGAAGCATTTTTGAGGACTGTTTTATATGAATCTTTATTTTATAAAGATTACTTTTGATTATTTTCTTTTGTAAATATTAAAATTTGACAATAATGTTTAAAATACGTTAACTTTTTAAGCCTTTAAGTCCTTACACTAAAATATAATCAAGCACAGACATCAGCAAACTGGCAAGCACAGACATCAATAATACTTTTAGTATTATTGATGTCTGTGCTTGCCAGTTTGCCTTCACTTCTAATATAAATCTTTTGAAATTTGCCTCTATTGTCTAGTAATTAGGTGTCGGCGCCGACTACACGAGAGTTCGGCTTTAATACCCAAGTTAGGTAACTCAAAATGTGTTTTTTAAATTTTCTAACAACAACCTTGCCGGAAATTGGATAAATGTCGGTTCGCTGTATTTTTGACAAATTGAGGGACTAAGAAGTAACTGACCAATCGTGGGAGCCCTGGTTGTAACTTTACCCACCCATACCCATCGCATAATATATTTTTAATTATAATATTATGATTATTGAACGCAGTTTTAATTTTGTTTAAAAAGTTTAATTTTTATTGTAAATTAAAAAAAAAACTTATTGTTAAGTTGTAATAGCGTATTGCTGTTTAATGATCATTTCTAAACTGTCAATAACAAAAATAAAAAAGGTTGAAATATCTTTTGTTTTCATTAATGAAACTAAATAACTAAAACCTAATAAACTAACAGAAAGGCATCGTATTTTTATTATTTTTTATTGTTTTTAGCACTTGCCCTGTGCGTGGGATAAATTTCTAGTAGAATAGTAAATTTCTACTAGAAATTTAATGGGATAAATTTCTAGTAGAATAGTAAATTTCTACCAGAAATTTATCCCACGCACAGGGCAAGTGCTAAAAACAATAAAAAATAATAAAAATACGATGCAAGTAACGAAAGTTATGTCCATTCTAAAAATGTGAATTTCATCGGTGATGAACTCATTTGGTGGGTACTCAGAATTGTGTATATATAGGACATAACTACCCGCGTTAACGGGTTAGAAAGGAATTAAAAATTTCGCCACGGGACTTGAATCCTCAGTAGCTCAATTGGTTAGAGCATTCGTCGGCTTGAGACGAAAGGTTGCAGGTTCAAATCTTGTCTGGGGCGAAATTTTTTCTTTCTTTAAAATTTATAGTAACAGAAAGGCGTCGATTTTTTGCAACGCTCGTACCTCTGCTCGTACTACTAACGCTTGGCATGTTGACATCCCTGTGCTTTGAAACGCTAAAAGGTTCGTAACACAGACGAAAAGGTAATTAGTCTAATGTCATTTTCCTTTCTGTTTGGTTTACTTTGTTGTCAGAATGAACGAAAACTGAGTCAAAGTAGAAAATGACTTGGTTATTTAAAATATCCAGTTTACATGTCAATAAAGATAACAAGAAAATACTGAACGTTAATCCTACTAATATTATAAATGCGAAAGTTTGTATGTTTGTTTGTTTGTTACTTTTTCACGCAAAAACTGCTAAACCGATTATCATGAAATTTGGCACACACACACAGAAACTAGCTTGGACTAACACGAAACTATCCTATAGTTTCTACTCCGAAAAAATGTTCCTATAGGACCATTAACCATGCGGGTCACAGCTAGAATGAAATATATTCTGTACTTAGCATTATAGTCCCAACGATGCTTTAAAAAGTGCAATTAGATTCAATCATCAATGTGACAATATAAAGTATAAAATAAATTGTTGCTGTATAAAAAAAAAACACGCAATTAAATTCCACCAATTTCCACTTAAGAAAAAGTTTAACTGAACTATTTTTGTTATTTTAAAAATAACTAAACTTTGATTAGGGTGAATTAAATTTTGTACATACATACTTACACACATATATAATATCCTCACGCCAAATCTCTTTTGTAGTGTGCCCAAAACCTATTTAGTTAATTTCGATTTGATATCCTGTAACATAATTTCTACTTATTACTTAACAAGTAATCAACTTGTCGTAAGTTTGAAATAATAACATAATCAAACTGTTACCAAACACTAATTTGTTTAAATGTTTAACCAATTTATTAGTTTTAGCAAAAAAATTTTAGTCCTTATTTTGACAACCTATAAACTTACATTTCAATTTACAAAACCTGGATTAGTACTTATAGGTAAAACTAAGTTCGCAAATCACTTTTTTGTGTAAGCTGTAACAAAAAAAATTTGTTAAACACCAAAAAAATATATTCCATCGCCTCGTTTGCGTTCAAATACGACTATAAAAAAAACGCAAATGCATTTTACGACAAAGAAACGATTTTTTTATGAATCGTGACCATAGAAATAAAGAAATCGCACGCCTCGCTCTTTACGAGTATGTGTGTGCGAATCACGATGATTTGGCACGTATGGCTTTCCATATTATGTCCTAAGTGGGACGTGATCTAATATGTTCCACGCTATATGTATATGTTAGCGTCTGAAACATACGGTAAGTAATATTATTCAATCTCTACTAAATTTAAATTAGAAAGTGTGTAAAATTTTTAATAATTACTAGCTGAGCCGGCAGACGTTGTTGTGCCGAGCCGACAGACGTTGACAGACAGACTAACTTAACCTAAGCATGTATAGTGATTTTTGTTTATACGACTCTTCTTCTAACAATAACTAGTATAACAAAAAAATAATGATAAAAATTGTTCCAGTTCGTTATTTTCGTTTCGTTGTTAAATAATGAAATGAACCAAGGTAAATGATAAAAATAAAATCCCTAATTAAATCCATAAATTAATATAAAAATGAATCCCCATTTTAGAGATTTCATTTCATCATGGATTTCATTTAAATAGATTTAATGGTAAACATACAAGCAACTAAATAAATTATGTACGCGTGTCTTGAGATTCGGATAATTTATCAGAACCGTAGTTTGTTCTTGTGTGTGTAGGTTTGATCACTTTTTTCAATGTTAGATATAACAACTAATATTTCAGCTCTTTTAATGGTAAGTGACATTCGTTAAGACTGTAGACACCTTAGATGTTACAAGCATCACTATTTCGTGAAAGTAGATAAAAAAATGCTCATAAGATAAAAGCTGATAGGCCTACCTGAATCAAATTTTTACGGGACCAATTCAGAACTATTTCGCATCAAACAAAAAGACACTAGGGTTGTTTCGCCTATTCGCGTCCACTTAGTGGAGTTTCCAGGTTTGAGGTAAAATATAAAAATGTTCTAGATCTAGTAGATCTTAATCGGTTCAGAAACCTCGGCGAAATTACCGTAGACACAAAAAAATATACCGACAGAAATGAGAACCTACTCGTACTTTTTGAACTCGGTTAAAAAACACGAATATAGTGACAGTATATAAAAAGTCTTTTCGAAACCAACGAAAGGTGTTGCAGCCATTAGATGGTAGAATCGTCAATTACAAGAGAAAGGTCGATTACGATTGAAACCATTAATTAAGTTGCACTATTACCGTAATTACGACGCCTCTAGGTGAAAACGTTTTATCGCAGTAATGTATCACTCATTTGGATCGTGGTAGGGGTTTAATGAGCTATATCATATAAGGCAAACAACGGGAAATTTCCAAACGATCTCCCAAAAACGAGATTCGTAATTAGGTTTTCTTTATCTTTTTTTATGTTACAGGAAGGCAAACAAGCAAACGGATTTCCTGATGGTAAGAAATTCACGCCGCCTAGAGACACCGAAGATGGTAATGGTGCGTTGCCAACCTGAAGTCAGGATGTTAGGCCTCGAGCAAAAGTAAATCTCTACATAGTATAAAACAAGTCGCTTCCTCTATGTCCCTTTGTATGCTTAAATCTTTAAAACTACGCAACGGATTTTGATGCGGTTTTTTTTAATAGATAAAGTGATTGAAGAGGGAGGTTTATATGTACATTTCATAACCGTGTGAAGCCGGTGCGGGCCGCTACTGTTTAATAGTTTACAACTATCATTTTCTCAAATATGACAAAAGAATATTCACTTTTAAGAATTTTACGAATATAGAAGATAGGTGGCGAAACTATATCTTCCTTTCTGTAGCTTTTATGTGAAGAGAGGGAAGATCCACATGGTCACACTTCAACAATCAAATGATTATTAATATCGAACATTGGGTCCTAGGTCATTTTGTTAGATCTCCCAGTGATGCGCACAATACTGAAGACCATCACTAATGTACGACGTGGACTTTTTAAATGTAGCAAATGAAAGATTCGATGATGGTGGTTGATCTAGGGTGACATATTATTCCCCCCGAGGGTCCGAGCCTTGTTATGTTGTTGTTA
>NJDD01000449.1:152832-168566 GCA_002245505.1 Calephelis nemesis
AACGGTAGGTAGAGAGGCACAACCAGGGCACCCACGACTAGCCGAAGATACTAAGTCCCATAATGTGATAGGTGGCAAGCCTATCGCCAACCGGACACGTTCCCAATCCCGACCAACCTTTTTTTTATTAGAAAATTGGAGAAAACCAATTTTCTTTTTGTTGGCCGACCCGGGGTTCGAACCCGAGACCTCATGTAGTCAAGTCCAACATTCGGACCGCTCGACCACAGAGGCGATTTTAATTTATTTATTCTTAATATTTATTTATGTTCAACGTGATGATGTTATTGCTATTATTTTAAATACGTGTGTTTGTACATTCCGGTTTCACGTAAAAACGACTGAACCGACTTTGATGATTATAATCATAGGAATAGATTAGGCCTTCTAGAAGGCTCCTTTTATGTTTTTATTCCAACAGGTTTAATACGTGTGTTTGTACATTCCGGTTTCACGTAACAACGATCGAACCGATTTTGATGAATATAATCATATGAATAGATTAGGCCTTCTAGAAGGCTACCTTTTATGTTTTTATTCCAACAGGTTTAAACGAAAGCGTAAGCAATTTACGTATATAATTTAAATATATATGCGGACAAAAGCTAGTTTAAAAATGTATATCAATCTAAAGGAGGTAACTAACACACTTGTAGAATCGAGCACATATTCCTTCAATTGGTTTCAATAAATCTTTAATTGGTTTATTTATCATCAATAAACATCAGTATTACTTTCATGTCAGTCATTGTCATTGGCTATGACCGTGCTTGCCATTGTCTTGATCTGCTTTGTCGCTTGTCTCGAGGCTCTACAGCTTTAGGAGCCCGGTTTACAAATTATTAATCATTTATATAGGAAGACAAACAAGCAGATTGATTTCCTGATGATACGATAGGAAATGACACCAATAGACACCAAAAATGTTAAGTGTGCTACTACTTTAAAACTGTAATAGTAAGCCTCTGCAAGATTACCAGCGAAACGACAATAAAGAGCACTAACTTAGCTCCAGAAATAAGTACAGCGGTGATATCAAACCTAATACATAACTGACACAGTTGTGTGTGATATGTTGTTGAATATTTTCACACCAAGACCCTTGTGTGGTACATAACTGACGTCATAATAAGAGAGTATCTCGTATCCTGGTAAGTGACAAGCACATTTCCACCATAATGTTCTCCATTTATCACAACGTGTATGTGACAAACGGAGGACGTTATGGTGGAAATGTGTATTAATCACAGGCTACTTAAAACGTAGCATGTAGTACGCTGTATGTATGACTCTTGTATAATGTTTGTTTATTTTGAAATTGGCTAACCAATAAAGTAGAGTTTAGAATTATATAGACACGTGAAGAGTATCTTTTGTACGATTTACGTGATTTTTTTTATTAGTGTGTGTGTGTATCTTCACGCCCATATCCCCGAAGAGGTAGGCAGAGGCACAACCGCGGCACCCACGACTAGCCGAAGACACTAATGCCCGATTTCACCAAGAGCCCCTATATTTAGGGGACCTTTTAACGTGTTTTAGGGGACTGTTTTATATGGAAACAGTCCCATAAGTAACGTTAAAAGGTCCCCTAAAGTATAGGGGCTCTTGGTGAAATCGGGCATAAGTCCCACAATGTGATAGGTGGCAAGCCTATCGCCAACCGGGCACATATCCTATCCCGAGCAACATTTTTTTTTTATTAGAAAATTGAAAAAACCCAATTTTCTTTTTGTTGCCCGACCCGGGATTTGAACCCGGGACCTCATGCAGTCAAGTCCAACAACTGAACCGCTAGACCACAGAGGCGATGCACTATCGGGCACCCTCGACTAACAACAATTTTCATACTGAAATACGGATGATTATTATCTACATACATAAAAGAAAGTCGTGTAAGTTACACTATTTATAACTCAAGAACAACTGAACCGATTTTACTGAAAATTAATGGTGAGGTGGCTTAGAACCAGGAAAAGGACGTAGCATATCTTTTATTAAGTTCAACGGCGAGGAAACAAGGAAAAACAAAATTATATTTTTTTCCATACAAATTGAACGGGTAGAAAAAAGTTCACCGGAACAGCTAGTTAAAAATAAGTAGACGAATGATCTCCCTGATTACATACACCCTGATTTTTTAATCACCATCCAAATTTTAATATGTTGATCTTATGTGAAAATAATTAAATACATGTTTTTTCTTTTAGTATCCCTCAATACTAAAATATTAAGATATGACATCGCAAAGTCGTCTACAAAGTACCGTACCTACGCGCTGAGTGCTCTGACATGCTAGATAGCTACATGCTAGATACATATTTTTTTTCATAAATGAACTTATTTATAGATACTTTATGCCTAGGATAAATTTGGATGGTGATAAAAAAATCTTGCTGTATAATAGTATAAGAAATTAACTCTTATATTTTAACTACGAAAGTATGTTTCTTAGTTTGTCGTTCCCTTACGTTAGGAATAGACAGCTTTTTGCGAAAAATGCGAAATAGGATCCTAGAAAGAGTCAGGAGAAGAGCTATATACATTTAAGACGCGCAAAGATACGGATATTGTATAGTTATTAATATACGTGCCTAATTATAACGTAGAGAAAGTGGTTAGTACTTTTTGACAACAAGAGTAGATGAAGCGGTGACACAAACCCTAGAGTCGTCGCAATATGGATTTTAGTGTTACAAATATGACGTAATCTCATATATTTTCTTCCAACCATTCAAGACAATTTCAATGCTATTGTTACAGCACACGGTTTCCAAACGAGAGCGAAAAGACTTTTATCAATTGTTTCTTCTATTGCAGAATCATAATGTGATACGATCATAAACATCGACATAATAGACTGAGTACTTGCACTCAGTCATAACAAAGCGAAACAAAGAAATAAATCATTGTTACTGGGTTCTACAAATGTGTCTATACGCTGTGAAGTTTTACTCGAATTCAAGCGTTTTACAAACCTAGTCAGAAATATGTTAACAAATTTAAGATTAAACCACATGATATTACTATTTAATTTCAAAAATTTTATTCGTTCGTTATGGAAAAAAAACATTAATTATTATTTTTCATGAAAATTCAAAAGTCAAAAGTCCAGTGACCTTTAAGAGATCGGACTCATGTCGATTAGCTAGTTGTTTTCTGCACTGATATATGAATTTATATTAGAATTTATACTATGGTACTGTAGGTCATAAGGGCACTTCTATAGACATTACAAATCTTTGGCACAAATTAATTATATTACTAAAAAGCTGAATGAGTTAGAGCTCAGTTTAATTCATTTGTTATAATTGGAATATACAAGGCCGCGCCTGTGACTGATGATGTGATTAAAATTTCACTATTTTCTTATTTCGTTTCTATCGAATGTCTGTTGTATACAAAAATTCATGATTTTAAGTTTGGGACTACGTACCTTCGGTAAATCAAAATTGTCCCTGAGAGATGAAAGATGTTATTGTTAGCAGCTTATATAATTCTAATACTCTATAAAATAACCTTTTTTTTTAAGTTAACAAAAGTACGAAAATTATAAATACCTACATCTTATAATTATAATAGAATTATGATATGATTATAATATTTTTTTATTGTTCACCAATTATACTTTTAGCTTCTTCTCCGTGAAAATATTTCCTAATGATTTTAAGATATGTATGTATAAATAAAAACTTGTACAATAGATTGTAATACATTAATAAATAAAAAGCGATATCAATAATGAAGTTTCACCTTCGACAGCACCTACTTACACGAGAAAGTTTTCTAATAAAACGTCAACCGAAACTCAGCCAAAGAATCGGCGCTCGCAAAAGTTAGCCATCAAAAATAGTTCTTAGCTTTTAGAGTTAAAGTGGTTTATACCTACATTCTCTTGATAAAAATCTCCGATAGATCTATATTTTTTAACTGAGAGTTAGTTTAGTACATTCGAGAAACGACTCTTCGGACATTCGAGAAGATTATCAAATCGTCGACATGTTTTTTTTTGTTAGTTATGAGATTACTCCGTGAAGTCTTTCCCGATTGGTAGGTGACATGATTCCAAATTGTTCATATTTAAATAATTTAAAATTCAACAAGTGGATTTTAAATCATAGTTAATAATCTATACTTGATTTCCACCTTCAGATGGTTTTCAATAACATATCTGCAGTTAGAAACAGGCCTACTAGGGATTCGCCGGTAAGATTTTTTGTTAATGACCGAAAAATAACAGTATAACATATTATCTAAAATATAATATCGTGCAATTTTGAATCAGTTGCAGGGTAACGGTTGTTATTTTTCAATATTTAACAAAAAAATCTTAACAACAAAACTCTAGAAGGCTTATCCTTGTCAGTAGATAGGTTATTAACATTGACCGTCAAGACGTGGAAATGAAATTGGAATCGATTCTATGCAGTTTTACTACGGATGAATTGTATTATCGTCTCTGTAGTCCCGGGAACCTGTGTTAGACATAACCTAATGAGGACCCGGGTATTGTAATGTATTTGGTAATAGGCTTGCCAACTATCACATTGTGGGATTTAATGTCTTCGGCTAGTCGTTGGTGCTCTGGTTGTACCTCTGCCTCCCTCTTCGGAGATAAGGGTATGAAGATACGTTTTACTCTTTTAAATTGTACAAGGCAACAAGAAACATACTTCGAATTATTTCTAGTCGGTTATATTGCAAACATTTAGATACCTTTCTATTATGTAGAGAAAGCCAAACAAACAAACTCCCAGTGGTACACTTTGACTATTAACACCACGCATTTACGCAAATTGGCTTACACGACTGGAAAAATACGCATGAAAATAAACATGACTATTGGGAACTTATGCAAATAAATATAGACATTATAATATATCATGTAATTGTTTAAATAATTTTCAGTATAAAAATGTATAAGTTATTAACATGAGAAAACCCAACAATTTTAGTAATGAAAAACAATCAGGTGTCTATCAACATTTTCTACAGCGAATAACAAAAAACTCTCACAAAAATGGAATGTTGAATTTATGGTACCTAAAAGTCCAACTTATTATTATCAATATTTAAGGATCATATCTAATATTAAAGAAGATAAAAAAACTTGTTTTATGTAAAATAAAACCAAACTCTATTAAGTACGAGTAAACCTTTTCTCCGTCCCTAAAAACGTCTCAAGTTACCTATAAAAGACCTACCTATATAATCACATATACCAAAGCAATCCTACACAGGTTACCTAAAATCGCCTCGCAAATACCTAAACCCACTCAAACACGATCAAATGACTCAGAAACAAGAACCACGAGTTATGAACAAAACCCAGGATTTAAAATTTAAAATAATACCAACTAAGGTAAATATATTGCAAACCTATAAAAAACAGTCAACAAGCGTGACGGTTTTGTGATAAAAACGCAAAGATCCTCCTCCGTTTGGCATCCAACTTTGACCTTGGCACAGCCAAGTGTTCAAACACTGACTACTAGTTTTTTGCACTGTTCACTGTAACACTAAGATTAATCTTGGTGACGTGATTAATTGTGTAAATAAAGAGAAAAACACGACACGGGAACGACACAACCACCTCCAACGAATGGCCGAGAGCGACTGACTTAACGCATGCGCAAACACCGTCGCAACGCTTGATCGAAAGCCTGCTCTAGCGCAGACATTTTCCTCAGTTTTTCCTTAAATATTTTCATTTCTTCAAACCTTGACTTAAACTACTACATAAATATCTTCACGCTAAATCCCTTACGGTAGACAGAGAATATTGAATGCCAAGTGTCACGTTCTTGCAGACCTGACTAGCTTCATCCACGTTCATTACTTTCATACAAATACGCCGGTTTCAAGGATTCTTCACAACAATTCCGGAAATAAATCCTAAAACTACTAACCCAAACTTTACAACATAGAATCCCTATTACACTATGCGATATTTAGACGATGTTACTAAGACTGACTACTCAGTAAGGGTGGCATTCCACTTATCAGGGAAGGGTTTTTTGTCCAATGTGCCTTTGGAAAAAAAGTTCAACATTTTTTCCATATAAAAGTGGCAACACTGAATTTTCCATTAAAATGCCAAAATCCTTTTGAAGCTAGAAAGATCCAAGATAGATCAAGCTGGTACATCCAAGATCTTCGATCAAAGGCAGATCGGACAAAGATCTTTGATATGTGGGATGCCACCCTAAACTTGCTCTTGAAACTGTCTAATTAAACTAGCTTTAGGTAGGGTTAGCTGAGAATCTATATGAACCCTACCAGGTGATAGAGTCTTACAAAAAAATGCAACCAGTCCAAAAATTACACTGCCTCACATTTTTTTGTTGCCCTATCGTTTTTTCCAAAGGTGCGTTCCATTACAAAGACTATGACAACCAGTAACCGTACTTTATGAAACATCACAAACCATCAGAAAATCATTTGTTTCGCGCTCTTATACATATAATTTATACAGATACATTCAGATATTCCATTAGCAAGAGAACATTAAGACGCTATTTGTATCGGTGTGTGACCGATCCTTATCGAGCACTGTTGTTCCATTCTTCATAATCTATACATCATCTTTGCCCTTGTCAGCTTCGGCCATTAGCAGTGGGTCATTATTGGCCGACTACAAAAACATCAGGAAGAATAATAAATTGTACGGGTTAAATGCTTGGGAGAACGCAGCTCAGAAAGGAAATTTAGATAAAACGACACCATGAGTTAAAAAGTGAACTAAGCATCTCTGGACGAATTACACGATTTTATCTAATACGTAACAAAATTATGAAAATGGTGTTATGGCTAAAATATATTAAAATTCCCGTATTGGTTCGGGTCCCCTGTGTAGAAAAGACAATCTGCCTTCTTGACTGAGCTCGTAAGAGGCGAGCAAAGATTAATGCCCGGTTCCTTTGATCAACGAAGCGTAATCCAAAAGTTTAACTATTCGTTGTTCGCGCAAAAGTTGCGAAGTTTTTTTTTAAAAAGTTTAGTTAACTCTAAACTGAGAAACCGTATATACCTACGGTACAACTATTTGTAGAAACAACTACCATCCAAGCCGGACCAAAGCATAGTGACGCATCTAGAACTCTATGGTGTTCTTATTTCATGGTCATGTTTTTGCTTGCTCGCTGATTTATATTTTATAAAAAATACACGCATAAATACGAAAAGTAACAGTATTTAAAAGTCAGACCCCGAAATAACAACAAATATTTTAGATTATGTTTATTTCGTCTGTCAAAAGTCGAATCCAAGCCTCGCGCACCGCTAACTCTAATAACATTGTAAATTCGAAATTAGAAAAGAGCTGGGTTTCCTAATTCCTATATATACTTAATGCTTTGCTGATGATCAAAAAATTGTAAAGTTGGATAACCATACATCAACATTAGACAGTATGTATGGTAACTTCCGGACCTACCTAAATTAATCGGTTTATTTGTTGGTTCGCAAGTATAACTTATTGCCTAAATGCCTATAAAGAAAATGCCTATTAAGAAAAAAATGTAAAGTTGGATAACCATACATCAACATTTAGACAGTATGTATGGTAACTTCCGGACCTACCTAAATTAATCGGTTTATTTGTTGGTTCGCAAGTATAACTTATTGCCTAAATGCCTATTAAAAAAATGCCTATTAAGAAAAAATTGTAAAGTTGGATAACCATACATCAACATTTAGACAGTATGTATGGTAACTTCCGGACCTACCTAAATTAATCGGTTTATTTGTTGTTTCGCAAGTATAACTTATTGCCTAAATGCCTATTAAGAAAGGTCTGTACTTAGCCGCACTCACATATATATACACACAATTTACACATATTCCTGTCTATATGACACCAGCGTTCGCAATCAGCATGTTCAGATCTAGCATTAACACTTTCCGTCAAAATTCACTCACACAAGAGGTTTACCTCTCCAACCTCAGGTTGGCAACGCACCATAAGAGACATTCATGTCTATGTAGACAACGTATATTAGGTATGTCTAGATTTCTGAGAAATCTCTCTGCTTGGTCGCATTTCAATACTTTTAAAAAAACCTTTTTGTTTTGATTAAAATAAATAATCACCATAGAAAATAATGTTTTTTTGCTAATTTGTAGGATATCTTTTAAAGGTAAACCAGCGGAAAGTAACTAGTGGGTAACGTGATACTACAAATTTGGTCCGATTTATGCAGGATGAGCTTACATTCCTACCGTCTGCCATCTGCCTTTTCCCGTTAACAATCTGGGAAACCTTACTACCATACTTACACCATATGCGACGCCGGCCAGTACGTAGTTATATAAACTCAAAACATCTGTTGTCAGCTACAATGAGAATGACGAAGGCAGAATACTGTAACAACACAATCAACAACAACAAAACACAGAGTGAACGCCACTATCGTTTTCCATTTAGGAAGTATGATGAAGGTTTTTGGGAAAAAGAACCCATTTTGTCATGTAGATAAATATGTACGTATACATCAGACTAATATTAATAACTGGAAGGTTTTTGAGCATGGATGGACGGATAACTCTTTCACGCAAAATTTACTGAACGGATTTAAATGAAACTTAACAGATAGCTCATAATATTAAAGCTGCTAGCTAGGAATTTAAAAATCTATCTTTCTCCTCGTTAGTCCGAGTCCGCTCAGTAGCATAAGACAATTTGCCTCTCTGCTAGGTAACTCGTAAAAGGCGGTTATCACTAACAGGATCACTGATTGAAGAGTGCTGTGTTTTTACTGGCCACCTTATCCTAAGAACCAGAATACGTCTACGGCAAGTGCTGATGCCATGACGGCAGGAATAGATAAGGCGCTGTTACCAATCCGGACGAGTGGCTACGAACCTCTACCGCCTAGTCAGGTCTTATGGTGTTATAAGACTATGCTCGCCTTTGCTGCCTGGTAGGAAGGCAAATGGTTTAATCTGCAAAAGAACCCGGACCATCACGAGAAAAGAAATATAATAAGTTCTAGCCAAACTTCCGTCATTCTATTGTACAATTTTAGTTTTAAAGTTTATGGAGTCAGCGCTTAGCATCCCCCACAAGTAGGCAACGCAAGTTTATACAAGCAACTTTAACATCACAACTGCCTTCAAATGCTAAAACATCACCCCCATTAACCTGTGATATGCAAACCACGTATGTACAGCGTCACCGCAAACATAAAACACCTGTCGGCAGCCACAATAGGCGTGACAAGGTTCGACGAAGGTCAATGGCAGAACACCGTAACAATAGAGATCTACGAGCGTCATTAGTTTTGCAAAAAATACGGAAATGAGAAAATTTAAGTAATGATCTGAGACTTCTAGAATTGTTATCTGCAGCCTAATGCACATTCTAGACGGCTGTAAACACTGGCTGTAAATATTGGTTTGCAAAACCGTCTTGAGCTAGATTCTTCTGGCAAAGTTTCATTCGAGATTAACTTTGTTAGAAGGCGTGTTTACAACCACCTGAAACCCTTGGAATTTTTAAAAGCCAGTCTAGCATTCTAATATAATAGATATATTAGTACGCTAGACTGGATTTTCTCATTTATGATTTGAGCGTATTTAATTTTCTCCATATTTGCCCTGTTAGCTGTAGCAAGTGCACACGAAGCTGATGTTAGAGGACGGATTTAGTACAACTGTAGGTGAGGTGCCCAAGAGGAGGTGCTTCTAATCGGCACAAAGAATTAATGTCATTTTGTACTGTACATCCTATCTAGCGTCCAAGTATATCAAGGTATTAATGCTAGTAACCCACAGCTCTATCTATTTTTGCTACTATAATGACAGTCTCATGTTTTTAATCTGAAATGTAGGGCTCTTGGCTTTAGCAGTCATGTTTTTGTTCGCAAACCATGTTTTTCACAGAAGAGGAGGAAAACGCGGAAGTGTTCCCCAAGGTATTGTGTAACACCATAAGACGTATGGCAGATTGAATATTAACCTACAACTTACAGCTGATGAACCTTTGTGAAATGAGTAAGCTCGTTTTTAAACGTTCCTAAGTGTTGTCCGTTTGAAAATTTCGCCTTTGGTAACTGGATCAACAAAGGTTTTGTGCAAGGTTAAAAATTTCATCGGAATCGCACAGTAGCACAGGGATCAAGCCACAAGTCCTCAGAGTATTCGTTCGAAGCTACGGAGTAGTAGTTCATATCGGAATAATTAAAGAAAAATAAAGTTTCTCCAACGCATCTTTCATACTTCAAAACTCTACACGTAGCTTACTGACTTTAAACATAGGATTATCAACACATCTGCCAGAGC
This sequence comes from Calephelis nemesis, assembly GCA_002245505.1. NCBI lineage: Eukaryota > Metazoa > Arthropoda > Insecta > Lepidoptera > Riodinidae > Calephelis > Calephelis nemesis. The sequence continues at coordinate 163,114 of NJDD01000449.1, forward strand.
AGGTGTAGTTTACGAGAAACTAGTTAAACTTCTCGTATGTTATACAAAATGAATTTAAACTTAATGTTTGCCAACGTAGAATACAGCAAGAGTTTAATTGCTTTTGATATTAATATAGATAACCGCTTGTTAATATGTTGAGTCAGTTAAAAATGCAAGATTAGTAACAAATGTATGAACATGCCAAATGAACAAATTGGACAAAAAATGCTCATCGAAAAATTTTATGTACAAAAGCTACAACGATATACAACTTTATCTTCACGTCAAGTCCCTTCCGGGATAGGCAGGGAGTATTGAGTGACAAATCTCAAGATGCTTGCAGACCTGCCCTGGTTTCCTTCACATTCATTATCTTTTCATCATCATGCTGGTTACGGTGAGTCTTGACACCACCCTCGAACAATTATATCCGAGCGTTTTGATCGTGGAATGTCAATCTAGGTCTTCCTATATTCGCATTGTATATTTCTTGTGTCAATTTTTCATCTGTCATTCTTTCCACAGACTTAAACAGAAGAACTTGCCCTTTCTAATTTTAACATCAACACTTTCTTTCAATCCAATAATTATATTTAAGTTGTTTCTGGCCATTAGGGACGCTATGAGTTTCTTCGATGTCTTATCGCATATAAAAAATAGGGATTTTTTTAAAATAGGTATAGAGAGTTTTTACAATGGGCATAAAATTCATTAATTGAGTCCCTTTGGTCAAATTGATAAAATTCGTTTGGTTTTCTCTAAAAGCAGAAATCTAAATATTTTTAAAACGATTAGCTACATAAATAGTTTACTGCAAAAAGAGAAAAACCCGTTCCTCATTCTTTATAATGTACGTATTGAATGACAAAGAATCAGATTACAATTTATATCAGCATGTAGTTTTCCGTTGGCAAGAAATGACCGAACCAGAACCGAATAAGGTATACGTCTACTAAAAGTATCTTCACGCCCATATCCCCGAAGAGGCAGAGGTACAACCAAGGCACCCACGACTAGCCGAAAACACTAAGTCCCACAATGTGATAGGTGACAAGCCTATCGCCAACCGGGCACATTTTCAATCCCGATCAACATTTTTTTGTAATCAGAAAATTGGAAAAATCCAATTTTCTTTTTGTTGGCCGACCCGGTATTCAAACCCGGGACCTCATGCAGTCAAGTCCAACACCCGGACCGCTAGACCACAGAGGCGACTAAATATTTTTAAAACCAGAAATCTAAATATTTTTAAAACGATTAGGTGCTTAAATATCTTACTACAAATAGGGAAAGACCCATTTCTCATTTTTTATAATGTAAGAATTGAATGACAAAGAATCAGATTATTTATATCAGCATGTAGTTTTCCGTTGGCAAGAAATGACCGAACCAGAACCGAATAAGGTATACGTCCACTAGAAGGTTATAAATGCATTACACAACTTGCAGTTCGCGCAATGGTATCAAAATATCCCAACCCGTTCAGCTGCTGGACCGAAGTGGATTCGGTCACCACAGAACCGGTTTAGACGACCTTGCGAACAACGTTCACTTGCTGATCTATCAACACCTCGTATTGTGTTTACCTCGTGAGATGCATTGGTTTAATCGAAGTACTTTTTACACTCTTAACTAAAATTATTAATTTTAAATTAACACACACAGAAATTTCATTAACTGATACTTATTTTCTGTGTTTTGAGACTTTAAGAATGAAAGTCCTTTAAGCAATTCAATGAGTAAGTACCCTCATTGAATGAAATGAAGTTCATAAATTGCTTCAATGAGGGTACTGAATTAGCAGTCGGGATTTTTTTTCGTTACCTGACATCAAGATTTGGAATCTTTAGGGGATTGTAGGATTATTTTTTTATTCAAATTTATTCTCAGTTTCAGGTAAAATGAATAGCCAGTGAGTGTTTCGTCACATTGAGAATTCCTCTTTAACTAAGCTTTTTAAAAGAAGTGATTAGTAGCGAATACTTATTCCCATAATTATTAATTTAACGACATGGAATTAGTCAATGCCAAACAAAGACAAAAGCTACAGTAAACCAAGCTTTATAAAAAGTTCGACTTTTGCTTAGGGCGGTTATAAACTTGTTGGATAACAAAATAACGCCGGAACCGAAAAACCTCCAAACTTTGTTTGGGAAGCCGTTAACCCAAAATGATATGGGGTAAAAAGCTTTCACGTTTTAGGAAAATTAACGTATAGAGGATTTAACATCTGAGGTCTATAAAAATAATTGGCTAAAGAAAGACGAAAACATCATCATTCTGAAAAAAAGGCGGGAAATCAAATATGTAGTCATGTAAAAAGGATATTCAAATCAAATTCAAATCAATTTTCTTCTGAGATATACAATAAAATCGTAAATTTTCCACCTTTTTTTTTAAGAAAACCTTAAGATCAATCATCAAGAAACTCAGAAAAAAATATCTTTTGAGAGCTTTGTTTGTATCAGTTCATGCACAAATGAAATACTCTTAAATGTTCGATCAAGATACGAAAACCTCGTCTATTAATAAGCTCGTACAATACGAATTACGTATATACGAATAATTAAAATAAGTCGGCGTTCTCATAGCTGATTTAGAAAAAAAAATATTCAAATTGACATTTTTTTCGAAAGTCGGACAATAATTTAAAGCAGAGGAATGCGAACTTCGACGAACGTGAATGTATAATGCTCCTAATGATGTTATATAGACCGTGAAATATAGTTAACTAGCTGCGCCCCGCGGTTTCACCCGCGTAAGTCCCAATCCCGCGGGAACTCCGCGATAAAAAGTAGCCTATATGTTATTCTGGGTCTTCAGCTACCTACATAACAAATTTCATCGTAATCGGCTTTGTAGTTTTTGCGTGAAAGAGTAACAAACATCCATACATCCATACATATAGCGAAATCGGTGTAACATACAAACTTTCGCATTTATAATATTAATAGGATGAATACACAAATAATCTAGCGCTAAAGTAGGCCTTTTCGTCTATTTTATAGCATTCTAATACATACTAGAAGACGGATTACTAAGCAGTAATCCGTATGCTTATTCACTGCTTATTGCTATAAAAATACAATCTTTTTGAAGTTATACTTCTTTTGGCGCGTTAGGAAAAAATGATGAGGGTAAATTTTTACGATGCGCGCGCACACCGTCACGAAAAACCGACATGATGAAGTTAGCTATAGATAACATTTTAGTTTTTATTAAATATTAAATAAACTTTATTTAACTAAATAATGAATTATAATAAAACTTTTAATGTATTAAATACCTTTTTTCTATGATTAGTGTCATTTTGTCTACAAATGTAAAATAAGGCAAAAGATAAAAATTTTAAAAAGATTTTATCTTATTACGCCGAAGAAGTATAACTTCTAACGCGTGTACATAACTACATACACAATTTTTTTTATAGAAAATACAATCTGTATTAAAAAAGAAAAAATACAATCTGTATTTTTATAATAATAAGCACTGAATAAGCATAAGGCTCTCCAGATTGTAAAAGACAAACGTGGCCTAAAGACACTATAGATGATATAGGTCAGAGGCTGTCCTGCGACCGGGATATTAGGCCTATTGTGCAAGTTTGCCGACGACTCTATCCTCCAAACCGGAACATGACTGTCCCTATGTTTGCAAAAATATATAACGCGGTGGCTCTCTACCCGTTCAAGTTACTCCACAGTACTCTACCTCCAGTGGTCTTGTTGGTAATGGCTCGTGTAACCTATGCTCGCGTTTTACGAGCTGTCAGGAAAGCAATTGGTCTATTCTACACATAGGACCAGGACTAGGACTAGAACAGCCCAACACAAGGGAAAATCTTGATCGATTTCGCTTTGTCTATACAGAGACAAAAACTGCAATAACCCGAGTCCAATTTCATTGCCACGACACTATTTAGCTATTCTTATTTAATACTTTTTAGTTAATTGCAGATATGATTTAATTTAATAAAAATAGACGTCGGGATAGGTGAAAGTAGATGAAAAATGCTAATTAAATAAAAACTAATGGGCCTACCTGAATCAATTTCTTACGGGACCAATTCGAAGCTATTCCAGATTAAACAAAAAAAAAATACGTAAATCGGTAAAGAGACCTTGGCGAAATCGGTGTAAACATACATAAAAAATATACCGGCCGAATTGAGAACCTCCTCGTTATTTTGAACTCGGTTAAAGAATTACCGGATCCCCGTATAATACTTTCAAGGTTAGATATTTCGTTTGATTACTGTACATAAAAAATACGCACTTTAAGCTAGAAGGAGCTTTTTTATGTGAACGCGAGCAAGGACTTAAAACAAAGCTCAAAAAAATTAAACTTCGCAACCAGGACAGCAGACATTCATAAGAAGTTGCAAAACAAAATGACGTTAACACGGTACTAATGAATTTTAATCGTATCATTAAAAAAACATAAAAACGAGATAAACTGTAGGTATAATGCCGAAACATATTGAATTAACAACCGGCGTGACTAAGACGGAATCGGTAAACTAAGGAGTATTCACATAATGAATGAATAAATGAATGAACTTTTTATCGTTCACACGAATTGACTACAAAGTTTATTATTTTGTTTTCGTTTATACTATACTATACTACGTTTTTTCCCCGTGTTGGTCCGGGTTCCTGTGCAGAATAGACCATCTGCCTTCCTTCAAGGCAGAAGGCGAGCGTAGGCTTACCGTCACTAGCACCGAGATATGTCCCAACGACTTGCCCGGATTGGTACCACCGCTTCACCTATTCCAGCCACCATAACGTCCAATACTTGCCGTTGACGTGTTCCGGTTCGGAGGGTAAGGTAGCCGGTAAAGTTACTTTTGATCGAGGAATACCCCGGCCTACAGCTGGCAACACACCTTTGCCAAATAGATTCTGAATAAATACCCAGAGCAAGAAGGACATATATCTTTTTTTTTATTACACAAAATGGCTACCCCGTTTACTAGTCTGGTATAGAACCCAAGCCTTATCGATGGCGGATCAAAATCGAAATCATACAAGCGGTGCTTTGGAGTGAAAGATCCGGCGTATTAAGCTCTACGGGTTTCTATTCCTTCTAAATTATGCAAATCATATTGTAAACATATTACAAAGGGAGTAAGTGGAAGTTTTACAAAGACCCTCTACCACTGGTTTAACTTCAAAGTAAGCCTTGTTAGTGTTCCGCTTTGTCGAGTAAGTAGTTAGTACTTATTCAAGATGTTTTACATTATACCTAGTCATAGACGTTCATGAGACGATAGACGATAGATATATATTTTTTTATAACACTGGAAGGCAAACAAGCAGACGGATTTCCTGGTGGTAAGAAATTCACGCCTCCTAGAGACGTCAAAGGTGATAATGGTGCGTTGCCAACCAGAGGCCGGGATGTTAGGCCTCGAGCAAAAGTAAGTTAACCGGCTACCTTACCCTCCGAACCGGAACACGTCATGACGT